>PVJX010002801.1:0-47037 GCA_004027295.1 Dolichotis patagonum | reverse complement strand
AAAAAACCACTAGAAGGTAAAGATACAACAGCAAAAAGATAACATGTCAACAATAAACCAATATATAACAGTTATAACCATTAATGTAAATGGCCTCAATTCACCAATTAAAAGAAACAGACTGCGAGAATGGATCAAGAAACAACATCCAAGCATATGCAGTCTACAAGACACTCATCTAACCCAAAAGGAAACTCATAAACTGCAAGTCAAAGGATGGAAAACAATACTTCATGCAACAGGAAACCAAAAAAAAACCAGGTGTAGCTGTTCTGTTTGCAGACAATGTGGACTTCAAACCAAGAATGATCCAAAGAGATAAAAAAGGTCACTACATACTAGTTAGGGGAAAACTTCAAGAGGAAGAGATAAGAATCTTAAATATATATGCACCACATTCCAGAGCACCTAGCTATACAAAGCAAGTATTAACAGAAATGAAAAATCAAATAAGCAACAACCCAATTATAATAGGAGATCTTAATGTGCCAGTAACACAAAGGGACAGATCAACTAGACAGAAAACCCATAAAGAAATAACAGAACTGAATCACACCTGTGAACAAATGGACTTGACAGACGTATACAGAGTGTTCCATCCAACAACATCAGAATACACATTTGTTTCAGCAGTACATGGGACAATCTCTAAAATAGACCTTATACTAGCCCACAGAACATGCTTAAGTAAATACAAAAGAATTAAGTAAATACAAAATAATTGAAATTATCCCATGCATGTTATCGGATCATAGCGCCATGAAACTAGAAAGTAATGACAAAAGAAATTGCAAAAACTCCAGAAACACATGGAAATTGAATAATACACTCTTGAGCAATCAGTGGGTCACAGAGGAAATTAAAGAAGAAATTAAACAATATCTACAAGCAAGCAAAAATAAAAATACAACTTACTGGAATTTGTGGGATGCAATGAAAGCAGTCCTAAGAGGAAAATTTATTACACCGAGTTCCCACATCAGGAAAACAGAATGAACACAAATAAATAACCTGATGCTACACCTCAAACATCTAGAAAAACAGAAGCAAGCCAAGACCAAAGCCAAAAGAAGGGAGGAAATTATAAAGATCAGAGCAAAAAATTAATGCAATAGAGACTAAGAAAACAACACAAAGAATCAATGATTCGAACAGTTGGTTCTATTAAAGAATAAATAAAATTGATAAACCCCTAGCCAACCTTATTTTAAAAAGGAAAGAAAAAACTCAAATTCATGCAATAAGGAATGAAAAAGGAGAAATCACTACAGACTCGGTGGAAATACAGAAGATCATCAACACCTATTTCGAAAACCTCTCCTCTCATAGGCTTGATAACACAGAAGAAATAGACAGATTCCTAGAAACATATGAACCACCAAAGCTGGGTCAGGAAGATGTAAAACTACTGAATAATCCAATTTCTATTAATCAAATTGAAAACGTAATTAAGTCCTTACCAACAAAGAGCCCAGGCCCAGACAGATTCACTGTGGAATTCTACAAGAAATGCAAAGAAGACTTAATGCCGACACTCTCAAACTCTTCAATGAAATCAAAAGGGAAGCAATTCTTCCTAAGTCATTCCTGGAAGCAAATATTATTCTAGTACAAAAACCTGAGAAAGACCCAACTAAAAAAGAGAACTATAGGCAAATCTCCCTAATGAACATAGATGCAAAAATTTTCAATAATATATTGGCAAACAAAAATGCAGCAAATCATCAAGAAGATTATACACCACGACCAAGTGGGATTCATCACAGGAATGCAGGGATGGTTCAACATACATAAATCAATAAATGTAATCTACCATATCAAAAGAGCCAAAAGTAAGAAACGTAAGATCATCTCTATAGATACGGAAAAAGCTTTTGATAAGGTCCAACACTCATTCATGGTAAGAACCTTACAGAGAATTGGAATAGACGGTCTTTACCTCAATACGACAAAAGCCATCTACGACAAACCTCCAGCCAGCATCATATTAAATGGCCAAAAAATGAAAGCCTTTACCTTAAAATCAGGAACAAGACAAGGATGTCCCTTATCACCGCTCCTATTCAACATAGTACTGGAAATACTAGCCAGAGCAATTAGACAAGAGAGAGAAATAAAATGAGTAAAGATAGGATAAAAGGAAGTTAAAGTATCATTATTTGCAGATGACATGATACTCTACGTAGAAGACCCCCAAAACTCCATTGAAAGACTCCTAGATATAACAAATAAATTCAGCAATGTAACTGGCTACAAAGTCAATACTCAAAAATCAATAGCATTCCTATACACTAACAACAAACTCACTGAGAGAGAAATAAGGGAAGCCACACCCTTCACACCAACATCCAAAAAAATGAAATACTTAGGAATTACTCTAACAAAAGAAGTAAAAGAGCTATACAGGGAAATTTATAATGCCCTGAGAAAAGAAATCGAAGAGGACCTCAGAAAATGGAAAGACATCCCTTGCTCATGGATAGGAAGAACGAACATTGTGAAAATGGCCATTCTCCCAAAATTGTTATACAGATTTAATGTAATCCCAATCAAAATACCACTAGCATACCTTACAGATCTAGAGAAATCACTGCTAAAATTGATCTGGAACCTGAGGAGACCTAGAACAACAAACCCAATCCTAAGTAACAAAGGCAAGGCAGGAGGCATCATAATCCCTGACTTGAAGTTATACTACAAAGCTACTGTAATAAAGTCAGCATGGTAAAACAGACCTGAACATCAATGGAATAGATTAGAAGATACAACTACCACCACAGACACACTCAGTCACCTATCTTTGATAAAGGGGCCAAACACATCCACTGGATGAAAGATAGTCTCTTTCATAAATGGTGCTGGAAAAATTGGCTCTCCATATGCTGAAAACTAAAACTAGACCCTTGCCTATCAGAATTTAGACTAAAGTCTAAATGGATCAAAGATCTAAATATTAAAACAGAAACCCTAAATATGTTGGAAGATAAAGTAGGTAGAAATCTTGAAGACATAGGGGGTAGGTAGAGAATACATGAACAAGAATCAAACCGCATGCGAAATACTTCACAGAATCAATAACTGGGATCACATCTTATTAAATAATTTTTGCATGTCAAAAGAAATCTCCAGCATAGAAAAAAGAAAAACCACAAATTTGGAAAAAATCTTAGTGAACTGTCCTTCAGATAAAGGACTTCTGTCTAGAACATATAAAGAATTTTTAAAAAATCAGATCCCCAAAATTCAAAGACCCACTCCAAAAATGGGCATCTGAAATGAATACACAGTTCTCAGATGAAGAAACACAAATGGCAATACATGAAAAATGTGCAGCATCATTGGTCATTTGAGAAATGCAAATTAAAACCACACTGAGATTCCACCTCACCAGAAAGAATGGCCAGGATCAAGAAAACTACCAACAACAAATGCTGGAGAGGCTGTGGGGAAAAAGAACTCTTCTGCACTGTTGGTGGGAGTGCAGACTGGTACAGCCACTGTGGAGGGCAGTCTGGAGATTGCTCAAAAAGCTGGGATTGGAAGTCCCATTTGATCCAGCTATTCCACTTCTGGGCATATTCCCAGAAGAACTGAAAACATCATACCACAGTGATATATGTGCACCCATGTTTATAGCAGCACAATTTGTCATAGCCGTATCTTAGAAACAACCTAAGTGCCCATCAACTGAGGAATAGATAAAAAAGTTGTGGTATTTCTATACAATGGAGTACTACTCAGCTATAAAGAATGATCATGTTGAGATATTTATAAATAAATGGATACAACTTGAGACCATACTCATAAACGAAATAAACCAAACTCACATGTATAAATACCATATAGTCTCCCTAGTGTAAGAAATGGTAAGAGTACATAAGATTTTAGGGTAATCACGATTCCCCATTACATTGCTTTGAAGCCTTTTAATGTTTTAATTCATCAGTTGGAATGGTTTTATTCTGTTTTGTTTGATTTTATTATGTGCGATGGTAGGAACAGCTATTTTGAAGAAAACAAAACATTATGGCAGCCATTGCTAATTTAATATCATCTTGCTTTGAAGTCCTACCATGTTTTTGTTCTTCTATTACCATTGGTTCTCTCATGTTGTGTCTTATTGGACTTTAATATATGTGATAGTATAAACAATTTTTTATGGAAAATGAGATATTATAGTAGCCATTGTTCATTTTCTGTTATTTGGTTTAGAATACCCTGTAATTCATTCATTCTCTGGAATGGTTTTATAGTATTTTGTTATGTTTGATATTATTGTATGTGAAGCCATGCTCTACTATTACAAAGAAAGAGACATTTTGGTAGCTACTGTTAATATCCGGTTGTCTTGTCGTAAAGTGCTGTGTTGCTTATATTGTTCTGTTCTGATCTGCTTTGTTCTATCTTGTTTTGTTTTATTCTCTTTAAAATTAAAAAAAAAAGTTGCTCAGCATAGAGAAGATAGTTTAAAAAAGGGACAAGAACATGGGAAAATGATGGAAATCTTGAATGAACAATATAGGAAAGAAATAGAATGCATGAACCAAATTCAAAGAGATATACAGGAAATTAAAAATTCCACAGAAACACAACAAAACTGCTTGAATGAAACTGAAGACAGACTTTCAAACCATGAAGACAAGATCACAGCTAGTGATCGTGAAAGGAAAGAACTCTTAAATAACAAGGGATCATGAAATAACAATTCAACAACTCCAAGATGATGCAAAGAAAAACAATGTAAGACTGATAGGTGTCAAAGAAAATGCAGTAGTCAACACAAATAACATAAAAACCTATTTACAGAAGTAACAGCAGAAAATTTCCCAAGCATGGGAAAAGAATCTGATATACAGATAAGTGAGGCATATAGGGGCCAAACAGTCATAACAAAAATACCCAGACATACAATATTTAAGATCCCACAAATCCAGCATAAAACCAGAAAACTAAAAGCTGTTAGAGAAAGGCACAACTCATTTATCAAGGAAAGTATTAAAATCACAGAAATTTCTCAGTACAAACCCTCAAGTCAAGATGAGCCTGGAGTGAAGTGTTTCAAGCCTTGTAAGAAAACAATTTTTAACCTAGACTGGTATACCCTGCAAAACTTTCTTTGAAAATTAATGGAGAAATAAGATAGTTCCATGACAATGAACAACTGAAGAAATTCATGTCCAACAAACTAATCCTAGAAATAGAACTGAAAGACATACTAGATAAGAGATAAAAATGACCACAATTCCCAGAACAACACTAGAAAGAAACCACCAGACAGGACAATCAATTAAACAAAGGGGAAAAGGAGGGAACATGGAATAATAAAGTAACACACCAAAGTTAAGCCAATACATATTAGTTATAACCATCAATGTAAATGGCCTCAATTCACCAATTTAAAGACAAAGATTGGCAGAATGAATCAAGAAACATGATCCAACAATATGCTGCATTCAAGAAACACATCTAACTCAAAAAGAAACTCATAGATCCGAAGCCAAAGGATGGAAAAGAATCTGACAGGAACCCAGAAAAAAAGCAAGGGTTTTCAGACAATGGAAACTTCAAACCAAAAATGATCAAAGGAGATAAAGAAGTTCACTACATACTTGTTAGAAGAAAAACTCAAGAGGAAGACATAACAATCATAAATATATATGCAACAAATACTGGAGAACACAACTATATAAGACAAACACTAATAGACATGAAAAATCAAATATGCAATAACACAACTGTAACAGGAGACCTTAATACCCCATTATCACAAAGCTATAGATCAACTGGACAAAAAGCAGAGAAATAACCAAATTGGAGCTGTGGATATAGTTCAGCGGCCTAAGTGCCTGCCTAGCAAGTAAAAGACCATGAATTCAATTCCCAACACCTCTCCCCCAAAAAGGAAAAAGAAAAAGTAACAGAATTGAATGAAACCTGTGAAAAAATGGACTTCCTGATGTTTACAGAGTGTTTCACCCAACAACATCACAAACCACTTTCTCAGCTGCACAAGGGGCATTCTCTAAAACCATGTATTAGCCCACAGAACATTAAGTAAATGCAAAGAGACTGAAATTATCTCATGCATATTATATGATAATAAGGCATTGAATTTGGAAATTAATGGCAAAAGAAATGACAAACCCTACATAAAGACATGGAAATTAACACCCTCCCAAACAACCAATGAGTTACAGATTAAACTAAAGAAGAAATTAAACAACATCTGCAATTAAATGAAAATGCAGATACAACATACTGGAACCTGTGGGATGCAATGAAAGCAGTCCTAAGAGGAAAATATATAGCAATGAATTTTCACATCAGGAAAACAAAAAGAACACAAATCAATAACCTGATGCTACACGTCAAACATCAAGAAAAAGAATAGTAAGTCAAGCCCAAAGCCAAAAGGAGGAGGAACTTATAAAGATCAGAGCAAAAATTAACACAATTGAGACTAAAAAAACAATAAAGAATTAATAAATCAAAAGTCAGTTCTTTGAAAGAATAAACAAAATTGATAAGACCCTAGCCAACCTTTTATCAAGAGAAGAAAAAACACAAATTCATGCAGTGAGAGATGAAAAGGGTGAAATTACTACGGATCCTGTAGAAATTCAGAAGATCATCACCATCTACTTTGAAAATCTTTACTCACACAGGCTGTGAAACACAAAGGAAGTGGACAGATTCCTTGAAATGTATCAATTACCAAAGCTGAATCAAGAAGATATAGCCCCGGTCACGATGGAGTCACAGCTGAATTATACAAGAAATTTAGAGAAGATTTAACACGAAAACTCCTCAAGCTCTTTAATGAAACTGAAAGAGAAGCAGCTCTCCCTAATGCATTGCTGGAGGCAAGTATTACTCTGACACCAAAGCCAGAGAAAGACCCAACCAAAAAAGAGAACTACAGGTCAATCACCCTAATGGTCACTGATGTAAAAATTCTCAATAAAATACTAGCAAACAGTTTGCAGCAAATCATTAAGAAGATTATACACCATGACCAAGTGGGATTCATCCCAGGAATGCAGAGATGGTTCAACATACACAAATCAATAAATGTAATACACCACATCAACAAAGCCAAAGATAATAATCACATGATCATCTCAATAGATTGAAAAAAAAAGCTTCTGATAAAGTCCAACATTCATTCACAATAAAAATCCCACAGAAAACTGGAAGAGATGGTCTCTCCTTCAATCTGATAAAAACCATCTATAACAAACAAACAGGCAACATCATACTAAATGGACAAAAACTGAAAGCTTTCACTCTAAAATCAGGAAGAAGACATGGATGTTCACTATCACTGCTCCTACTCAATATAGGTCTGGAAACACTAGCCAATGCAATTAGACAAGAGAGAGAAACAAAAGGAATAAGCATAGGAAAAGAATAAGTTAAATTATCATTATTTGCAGATGACATGATACTCTATATAGAAGATCCCCAAAACTCCATCAAAAGATTACTAGAGTTAATAAGCAAATTCAGCAGCGTACTGGATACAAAGTCAACACTCAAAAATCAATAGCGTTCCTGTACAAAAACAAACTCACTGAAAGAAAAATTATGGAAATAACACTTTTCACAGTAGCATTCAAAAAAATGAAATACTTAGGAATCAATTTAACAAAGGATGTAAGTAAATGATCCATATATTGAAAACTATAATACTCTAAAAAAGGACATTGAAGAGGATATTAGAAAATGTAAACATATTCCTTGTTCTTGGATAGGGAGAACAAACATTGTGAAAATGGCCATACTCCCAAAACTGTTACACAGATTTAATGCAATCCTGATCAAACTACCATTAATGTACCTCACAGATCTACAGAAAAATTTCCTAAAATTCAATTGGAAACAGAAGAGACCTAGGATAGCAAAGGCAATTGTTGGCAACAAAGGCAAGGCAGGAGACATCACAATCCCTGACTTCAAATTATACTACAAAGCTACTGTGATAAAACACTGTCATACTGGGGGGGTGGGGGGGAGGAACCAACAGACCTGAGGATCAATGGAATAGAAGATGCAGACACAACTACAAAGATACTCAACCACCTTATCTTTGACAGAGGGCCAAACATGTTCACTAGAAGAAAGCTAGCCTCTTTAATAAATGGTGTTGGAAAAACTGGCTTTTGACATGCTAAAGACTAAAACTAGACCTGTGTCTATCATCATGTACTAAAGTTCAACTTGATCAAAGATCTAAATATTAAAATAGAAATGCTAAATCTACTGGAAGACAAGGTAAGTAAAAAGCTTGAAGACATAGGGGTAGGCAAAGAGCTCATGTACAAAACAGAAACCATACAGGAAGTACTTCAAAGAATCAACAGCTGGGATCTCATCTTACTAAAAAGTTTTTGCACTTCAAAAGAAATCACCAACAGAGTGAAAAGAAAATTCACAGAATGCAAAACAATCTTGACCAACTTTCCCTCAGTCAAAGGACTTACATGTAGAACATATAAAGAATTAAAAAATATCAGGCCCCCAAAATTCAAATACTCAATCCAGAAATGGGCATCTGAGATGAACACACACTTCTCAGATGAAGAAATACAAATAGCAAATAAATATATGAAGAAATGCTCAACATCACTGCTCTTTTGAGAAATGCAAATTAAAACAACGTCCAGATTCTATCTCACTCCAGAAAAAAACAGCTGCCATCAAGAAATCAACCAATAACAAATGTTGGCTGGGCTGTAAGGAAAAAGGAACACTCTGCACTGCTGGTGGGAGTGCAGACTGGTATAACCACTGTGGAAATCAGTGTGCAGATTCCTCAAAAAACTAGGACTGGTAGTCCTATTTGATACAGCTATTCCTCTTCTGAGTATTTTCCAGGAATTGAAAACATCATACAATAGCAATATATGTGCACCCATGTTTATAGCAGCACAATTTGTAATAGCTAAATCTTGGAAACAACTCAAATACCATCAACCACAGAATGGATAAAAAAGATGTGGTATTTTTATACAATGGAGTACTGCTCTCCAATAAGGATAAATTTAAGGCCTCTGTAGGTAAATGGATGCAACTTGAGAGCATACTCATAAGTGAAATGAATTAAACTCACATGCGTATTGTCTCCCTAAAGTAAAAACAAAAACAAAAACTGAAAGAATAATAAGATCCAAAATGTACAACACATATTGTGAAAATGAAAGAAAGTGTTCAAAAGGAAATAACAACTGGGATGGGGAATGGAAAAAACAAGGCAAAGGATTATATATATATACGTGTGTGTGTGTGTGTGTGTGTGCATATATGTGTATATACAAGATAAAGTACTACTAGTCTCTGTAAGTTCATCAAAGGAATAGTCTATGCTTTCATTGTTTGATTGACTATTTTTTCATGCCTAAATCTTGTAACCTAAACCAACTACTTCTAAGATAACAATATGCAATATATTAATTAGTGTTAATTTCCTAATTTTTTTGAAATTCTGCATCATTTCTTTTTGTTTCATTTTGTTTTGTTTTTTAAAAAAAGACTTACTAATATCCTGGAATGAAATCAAGCAAAGAGACTGTTACCGTTTAAATCTAAATATCCCCTAGAAGTCTAGGTTCACAGGTGGGGCCTCATCAAAGAAGGCAGGTAACGCAAGACATGTCCTGAAAGGGTGTACTCTTGTCCCTCGCTCCTCACTTCTCTCTTAGCTTCCTGGTTGTCACTGATTGACCAGCTTTCCTCCACCAAGCCCCCCTGCCATGCTGTTTCTACCTTGGCACCAATCAGCTATGTACTGAATCCTCTAAAATGTGAATCAAAATAAACTTTTCCTCCTTCAAGTTGCCAGTGTCGTGTATTTTGTCCCAGTGACTGAAAAGTGACTAATATAGAAAACAGATACTGGGGATTGGGCTGTTGCTAAGACTGTTTCCAAGTATGCAGAGAGGAAAGACCAGGCTCATGAGGTTTTTGGGGGAATGAAGACTCTACTGAAAACTCTACTGGACTAGAGGCTATGAGTGTTTCATTCTGGCCAAGAATGTCTATATTTTGTCAATGCCCCAAGACTTTATTGACGCTGAATTTAAAGACAGGAAAGGGAAAGGGGAAGTAAAAAGGAGTAAGATATATATGTACCAATTCTCCACAATGCATGTATTTATTATGTATCATAAGCACATACTAATAAAAAAGGGAAGAAGCAAAAAATAAACATAAATAAATAAATAAGGCAAACTAATCAATCTGGTGGAGGAAATTTGAAGGCAGCCCAATATTTATGTTGTCTTTTGTCTACTACTGGGTGCTTTTTGCCAGCTTTACAGTGAGACTCAGGAGGAAAAAAAGCACAGCTGGGTAATTTAAAGCATGTGGTTTCATTAGCAGAGAAGTACTTGCAAAGCTGGGGCCAAAGAGAGCAGGTTGATGAACAGTTTACCATTAAAAAGAAGTCAACTAGTATACATCAAGAAAATAGGAAAGATGATTGGAAGGCATCTCAGGAATTGGCCACATGCCACTCACTGCAGTTCCAAATGCATAAAAGAATAAATTCATTTGAAAGACTCTGCTTTTTGAAGAGACTCTCACTGCTTATTCAGAGTCACCTAGGGAAGTGTTTCTCTAAGTACAGCCATCCAAGCACTGAAAGCCCCCTGCAGCCATGGTTGAAGGAGGCCATGCTATTGCAGCCCATGGTCCAAAGAAGCCTGGCTGCTGCTCAAGCAAGTGGCAGACCTTGGTGTCATCTACATGGTACTGCGTTTTCAGGCATATAGAATGTTAGGGTTGTGGAGTTGGGCAGACTTTAATTCAAATTTCAAAGGAAGTCCTGACAGAACAGGCAATGTGCCTCTGGGAGAGTAATATGTAAAGCTGTGAGAGTGATATAAAAGGCTCAATGGAGATCCCAGAAAGTTGGAGATGCCAGAAATGTGGAATGGCTGCTGAGGAAAACTGCGGGAAGCAATCAAAGCCTACCCAACGTGTGTGATGCAAGGTTGAAGGGGTGGTGCTACTCAAGCCCTCTGGAGTTCACATCTCATCACAACCTGCCCTGAGTTACATACATGGAGCTGTAAGATTTCATATTTGCCCTGAGGGTTTTCATCTTGCTTTGGTTTCATTCCTTTCTATCCCCTATCCCTCCCTTTTGAAATGAGAATGTATACCTATTGCAAGCATTTAAGTTTCTTTTGAATTTTTAAAGGAGCTCACAGCTAAGAGCTTGTCTCAGAAAAGACTTTAATCTTGAACTTTTCAGCAATACTGGAAATGTTAAGACTCTGGTGACTGATACAGATGGACTAAATACATTTTGCATAATGAGATGGACATGGACCTTTTGGGGGCTTGGGGGGGTGTTACAATTTAGATCTAAACACCCCTAAGAATCTCCTGATCAGAGGCAAGGTGGTACATTACTAAGGGAGTGACGTAGAGGAGTATATCCTTGTCTTCTGCTCCTCTATTTTCTAAGATTCCTGGATGACTTGCACCAAGTAGCTTTCCTTCACCATACCCTTCTGCAATGCTGTTTCTACCTGAAGACAACCAACCAAGGACTAAATCATGTAAGATCTGAGACCAAAAAAATAACAAAAATATACTTTCCCAGAAATGGAAAAGTGACAAATACAGAGACAATGTGAAGAAGAAGCATGTGGCTTCTTCTAAAGAAGGAAGAAACCATGGCTCAATTATGAACTGAAAAATACTTCCTATAGCTTTCAAGCAGTGACAGGAGATAAGGCTAATGAGAAAGGCAAAAGTCAGATCATGAAGAGCCTGATAAAGACATTTTGATTTTAATCCATAGGAAAAAACCATCAGAAACAGTGGAACATCATTTCAGAGAAAAGCAAAGCAATAACATGATCACATCTATGCTTGAGAAAGATGACTCTGGCTACAAAGAGGAAGTAGGAGTCAATTTTGAAGTTGAATCCCTAGACCAGGTAAAAGAACACAGGAGCTAAACTGGCAGAGGAGATAGAAATAAGTGGGAGAAGTACAAGATACATTTGATAGGATATAACATGTATGTTGGAGAAAGAAAAAAAAGGAAAAATTAAGGATAACTTTCATGATCCAGGCTTGGGCAACTGAGTAAACCACAACAAGACACATGAAAAGAGTCAGGGAGTGTTGTATGAATGGAGAGAAGGTTAGCACTCCACTTGACAAGGACAGAAGAGGCCCTTGGGCCTGACAACACGCATACGGTTAAGGCACTGTAAATACTGTATAGTTTCCCTAGTATAAGAGTTGGTAAGAGTATATAAGATTTTATGGTAATCATAAGTCCCCATTTCATTGCTTTGAAGCCTTTCAATGTTTTCATTCATCAGTTGGAATGGTTTTATTCTGTTTGACTTTATTATACCATGATGCTCTGAACAGCTGTTTTGAAGAGAACAAAACATTATGACAGCTATTGCTGATTTAATATCGTCCTTCTTAGAAGTCCTACCATGCTTCTATTCTTCTACTACCATTGGTTCTATCTATCACATTGTGTCTTATTGGGATTTGAGTATGTGTGATAGTTTAAACAAAATTTTTTTATCAAAAATGAGATATTATAGTACCCATTGATCATTCTCTGTTATTTGGTTCAGAAAGTCCTGTAATTTTTTCACTCTTTGAATGGTTTTATACTTTTTTGTTATGTTTGATGTTATTGTATTTGAAACTATGCTCAACTATAGCAGAGAAAGAAATATTGTAATAGCTATTGTTAATGTCCAGTTGTCTTAATGTTAAGTATTGTGTTGCCTATGTTGTCCGGTTCCGATCTGCTCTGTACTGACCTCTTTTGTCTTATTCTCTTTAAAATAAAATGGAAAAGAGTCAGGGATATGAAAGGACATAAAAGATAAGTTTAATCTTTTCAATCTGTAAATATATGCCTGTTTTCATTTACTACTATGTATCTTCTCAGGAAGTAATACCAGTATATATATTCCTACTTTATGATGGAAAGTTGAAAAAAATGACAAGAATACTTAATTTCCATTTTGCTAAATATGCAATGTTATTTTAAAAGATTGTACAAAGGCAAATTTTTCACTTGATTAAAAATTAAAACATTAAAAAAGACTGCTAAGTACTTATTTATATTTGCAAGGAATTTAATCCAATTTAGAAATAAATCTTCAGGAAACTAAAAAATATGTGCATTTAGATTCAAAATTTAATAAAGTATTTTTTAAAGATTGGAAAGCGAGGGCCAGGGATTTAGCTCAGTGGCATAAGCGCCTGCCTGGCAAGCGTGCAGTCATGAGGTTCAATCTCCAGTCCAAAAAAAAAAAAAAAATTGGAAAGGATATGAATTGCAAAGAAAATTTTTATTCAGAATTATAATACGTTTATCAAACACTCAGGAATGTATTTCCAAATAATAGTGAAGGAGAATATTACAGTTACATATAATAATTTTAAGGATTTGTTAGGGTAATAGTGGTGTACCAACATACGCCTAGGACCAATGGAAAGGCCTGAAAAAAGACTTTAGAATTTTGTGTAAGGTTTAAGTAGTATTTCAAATCACTGGAAGGAGGAGTTGGCCTTAATTGATTAACACTTTGAATACAAAAACATTACTATCTTCAATATATACTGAGCTATTATTACAAATAAATTAGAGATAATTACAGAAGGAAATCAAATAAATGACAATCAATATGGATATAAAAATCACAAAGAACTACGAATAGTAAAAATAGAAATAGAAAAGACTGTTTAACACCACTAAAACTGAAAAAATACAAACTGAAATAAGACATTTATTAATTAAAACTAGCATATATATATATATATATATATATATATATATATATATATCTCCTACTATCTCATATTCAACCACTGAAAAACAACTCTCAGAGTCTTGAGCTTGAAGGATAAATAGATACAAGTTGAGTATTCTTATATGAAATGGTCAAAAACAGAACAATTTCAGATTTCAGGGATTTTTTTGGATTTGGGGATATTTGGATACACGTTTCTGTTTAAGTACCCTTAACTTGAAAATCCAAAAATCCAAAGGCTTCAAAATTCAAAACTTTTTAACTGTCAAATTGGAACTCAAAGTTTCAGATTTACGAGCATTGTGGATCTGGGGTTTTCAGATTATGGATGTTCAATAGGTAAAACTCCTCCCAAAGGTCTGCAAACTTTAAGCCTTCAAAATGCTACAAACATATGATCAAATACACAACTTTTACAAATGAACTCTAAAGAAATTCTTTCAGTTTACTCAAGGATAGCTAAAACAATATTTATTTGAAGGCAATTCACAATAACAAAGAACTGAGAATCTAAAATTCCAAAAGTAAGGATCTAGTTAATTTATGGAACAACTTATAATATTTCATGTCTAGGCTTAATATTCATAATATGGTACTATATTTGATTTTAAAAAGATGTATGTGTAACATATCATTACTTGTTCCCTATTTGCCAAGCATTGTTCTACGAATTTTTTTTAAAAACCTAGTAATTCACTTGATTTTTGCAAGAGCCCAGAATGAGTCAGGTATAAGCTCCATTTTAGTTTATGAAACAATACAATCATATTTTTTTTGAAACCTGGGATCAAACTCATGACCTCATGCTTGCCAGGTGAGCACTTTTGCTGTTGAGCTATATTCCTGGCCCCTCAAAATTTTTGTTTTAATGAAAGTTGTAAACATACATTTGGTGTACATATCATATACCCACACACATTAATTAAAAAGATTCCAAGAGGCTACCAAAACAACACTAGTAATTACCAAATTAATATAAAATTTTTATTTTCACTGAATTTTGTCTTCAATAAAAACATGTGCAACTCTGTAATAAGAAACAGTATTATTAAAAATAAAATATGGCAGATCAACTCATTTGTTTTATTTGTATGTAGCAATTTTCTTGAGTTTAGGATAGAAACATAGAGAATAATTCAATGCTTCATAAGTAAGGCTGTGGTCATTAGGAGAAAAATTCAGTGAAAAATCATAATGAAAGTTTGTATTGAATTGACTACCTATTACATTTGATGTACAGCAACCCATGGGCCATCATTCTAGTATCAACAAATCAGATCCTACACCATATAAAGCAAAACTAAATCTCCAGTGCATCATTTGCACAAATACGTAAAACATACTTAGGCTTATCACTGGAGACTAAACTTCTAAAATCAAACTCTAAGTCTCGGGTTTTCTCATCAATCCAAGAAAACTAGCTTCTCATTAAACAAAAAAGGAAACTATCTTTCCCAAAAGGTAACACACAAAATATAGTACTTTAGCTTATAATATTAATAACTAAATTTCTTTATAACTATATAAATGTTTGTAAGTTACATGACTGTTACTTACCGACAGGATAATTCTCCATCCATAACATCATGCTCATCTGTACTGGTATATGTTAGTCTTCCTCCTACAACGGTCCCAACTAAGTAAACCAGCCATGCAAGACGACCTACATAATATATAACAAGAAAGAAATATACTTAAGTGATATAAACAAGCTTATTTTTCATAAAATTCCAAAATTAGCAAAATAATCTATTCTTCCAAATAGTGACAACATATTGTGACCATAGTTCTTGAAAGAAAGTGGAGAATGGGTTTTAAGTTAATCAAGACAGTATAATAGAGGCATTATCTCAGGTGAGATAGTGCTCACAAGATGCTTGAAAGATGCTAACCAAGATCACCAGGTCCTCAGAAACATAGGAAGATAATTTGAAGCAGTCACCCAGTAGATGAATTCCAGTATTCATCTGGAAATAAGCATTCAGAAAAAGAAGCAGGGAAACCTCTTGATCCCAGCACTGCTGATAGCTCAGATCTAGCAAATATACCAGCTTGGGAAAAGATCTAAGGAAAGAAGCCAAGTGCAGCAGCAGCTTCTTAGGCTGCTGAAAATGATGCCTAGCCTGGTTGCCACTGCCAAGTGCCCACCTGTTTTACCTTTATTCCCACTGGAAAAGAGCCCAGTGATATTCTGAAGAAAAGACCTCCTTAGATTAGGGGACAAAGAAAAGCATAAGCCAGAGAATTACACAAAGGCACTGACTGAATCAGGATGCAAGCCCTAGGAACCAAAGTTACAGGGACGCAGAACTAGCACTGAAAGATCTATAGGAGTGAGTCACAGGGCATGCAGCAGCTGTGACCAAAGTAATCTAGGGTACAGAAAAGACACTGGAACAGTGCCACAGTATACACTCTTCCACTCATCCCCCAAAAGCCGCTAACATCTACCTCCTGCCCTCCAAACACTCCAGAACTAGGTGGACCCCAATATGGAATCTATCACTCACCAAAAGCTGCTGAGATCTGTGCCTATGTGAACTCCATCCCAAGTCCCCCAAATGCTACTGAATTCCAAGCAGAATGAACCTCCCTGAACCCTAAATGGCACTGATTTTTCAGAGTAGATAGAAATGCCTTCAGGTATGAATAAAGAAGTTTGATGCAGGCAGACAGATGGAGAGGAGAGATGTGTTCAGAAGGGTTACACAGCACACTCACTCAGATAGATATGGTAAGAACTGACAGAAGCAGCTAAAGGGATTATTATGGAGGGAAGGGGACAGAGAACAAGGATGTCCCTCCAGAGATCAGTGGAAGACTGAGTCCTTGACCATTTCCACCGTGCCCTTCCCACTTCTGATACAACTTAAGGTGCCTGATCATAAGACAGGGAAAACGTCCCAGCTAGTCATGCCTACAAGGAATACAGCTGAAATCAAACAGAACTCTGCATACAGAGGGAATGAAAAACAGTCTCAGTGTCCATCCAGAACTCCCAGTCTCTTTATTCACTGGTAGGCAAGAGAATGAGTCATTGGAGGAGAACCACTCAAGTACCATTTGACACACCAAAACCAGAGGAATGGAGCTGAGTCCCCGGCAAATGCTATAAGACAAGGTCTCTCCATTTTTTATATGAACTAGAAGAGAACACTGGTCCAATTTTGACTATACATAGGACTGAGTACTCTTTGTGTACGTGTTTTTTCTTTCAATTGGTTTGGGGTAGTGTTTACATTTGTGAAATGGAGACTAATAATTAATTACTGCTTTAGTTTATACAGTATCTTTCATGTCAGGTTAACCTTCACCAAAAGTCCTATATTGGCCACTCAAACACAAACGTTCCACCAGCACATCTAATTGGTTCAAATCTTTTTTCAACTTCCCTCAGTCCCCAATTATTCCTCCCTTCCCCTTTTTTTTTCCAGTTGGCAAGTAACCTTTCAACTCCCTTCTCCATTTCCTCCATTCCATATATGAAAATAACCAACATCCTATCTCTTTTCTTTCATTTGCTACTATCTCTTTTTCTGTTCTCTCCTTCTTTCTCAAGTACTTTCTTCCTATTGTTGTTCTTATCTCTTTCCCTCATCTTCTACATCATTGCCTAATCATCATTTATGGCTTATCTAAGACACTAAGTGAGTTATGAATCTAATTCCCAATATTGTTTATAAATTATGTATACACACACACACACACACATACATACACTAGCTTCTCAAATACAGTATTCTTTTGACTAGTTTTGTTGTTTTTTGTTTTTTGGTACCAGGGATCAAACTCATGACCTTGCACTTGCCAGGTAGGCACTTGTGCCACTGAGCTATATTCCCAGCCCCTCATTGTCTAATCATCAGCACTTTTTCATTGTCTTAACACAGCTAGTGAAACAAGGGTATAACTTTAAAAACATTTTAAATTATATGACTTATGTGATTGGTCCTGCAGATACTAACATAACTGGAAGTTCTCTCCTTACAATGCAGTCACAGGGACTGATCCCATTATGTTAAATAGTTTTAATAGGTGTATGAACACTGAAACATAATTAAAAACAAGATCACATCAAAGAAAGACATACACAAATAAAAGACCTCCACAGTAAGTTTTATACCTTATCTTTAATTCTCAGTACAAAAAACAGAAATATGAGAAAACAAGGCAACTGGATGCCTCCAAAAACTCTTAGCTCCCCAAAAGACAGTCTTTAGGCACTAGGGTAAAGGAAGAGTAAGGAAAGAACCCAAAAAACAAATGATTAACATGTTTGTAGAAATCAAAGAAGAAATAAATGAATGCATGAGATAGTTCGTGAACTCAAAGAGGATGCAAATAAACGATTTAATAAATATTCAACAATTTTAAAATATCACAAACAAAAAGCTGACTGAATTAAAGACAATGCAAGACATGAATGCCCAGTTTAGTCAAGAATTAAGAAACTGTGAAAAGGAATCAAGCAGAAGTTCTGGATGTGAAAAAGTCAATTCAAAGTATAGGCAGCACAATAAACCAATGTGAGGAGAAACTGTCAGGACTGAAAGACAAGACTGGTGTTGTCTACTGTTATGATTTGTTTCTAGATGTCCCATAGAGCCTCACGCCATCATAGTGCTTTTTCAGAGATGGCTGAATCTAGAGTATGTGATGCTGGAATTAACGTATGTGATTAGTAAATCAGTTCACTGAATGGTCTAGTATAGTTTTGGCTAGGATTAAGGGTGTGAGTCCTACACCAGTCCTACGGTGGGTAACCTCCACACAAAATAAAGGACAGAAAGAACCTTTTCTCCATTTCCCTTGTTGCTTTTGCTGCCTTGAAAGCATGAAAAACTGCTCTCTGCCAAGCCACCCTGCTTTGGAATGAGTCAACAATGGACTGAAACCTCAACAAACTGTGAGCTAAATAAACCTTTCCTCCTTTAACTTTGGGTGTCAGGCATTATGTCTCAGCAATGAGAAAGCACTAAGGTAGAATTCAGTACCAGAAGTAAAGCCATTGCTGTGACTATATTTGGAACCTCTGGGAATGGCTTGTGGAAAGAGTTTAGAAAGGCTTAGAGATCTTGGCTGAAAAAGTAGCACTGGAATGCCTTAGGCTGTACTGTACGGTAGACTCTAATCTCAGAAGACCAGAAAGCTGCTAAAGATTAGGCTAAGGAGGTTACTCTGGGAAGAAGGATGGCACTGGCTGCTAACTCCAGATGATGTGTATTATGCTGTGATAGAATGTTTGTCTGCATTTTGTATGTGTCCAGAGACTTTGCCTTAGACTGAGATTAAGAATGGACTACTTAATCTGGCAGAAGAAATGTCAAGACAGTCTAAAGTTGAGGTAGTGGCATAGCTACTTTTGGGGGCTTTCAGCCAAATTTATGTTCAGAATCAAGAGCAAAGAGGACATCAGAGTGATTTAAAACATTGTGAGCTTGCTAGTAAAGCTACTGACTGCAAAGATAAGAGTAGAGAAGATTCTGATTCCTGAAAAATAGGCAAATACAAAAGACGGTCTGAGTGCATCACAAGCAGCAGCGGGACTCTCCTCTCTGAAGCCTCAAACTTGCAAAAGTGAAAGATTTTACTTTGAGAAAAGAGTCCGAAGGCACCATGTTCCACAATGGCAGAGGCAAAGGGAAGTTGTTCCTTGGAATCTGGTTCATATGCAATTAACCTCTACAGCCAAAAGAGAAGAAAGCCTAGTTATACCTCAGCTGGCAGCAGATCTTGGCATCAGCCATGTGGTGCTATTTTTAGGTGTACGCAGAATGTAACAGTTGTGAGGTCAAGAAGGCTTCCACCAAGTTTCAGAAGCAGGCTGTGAGGCCAGGTAGTGTGCCCTTGAGAGGGTGGTGTGTGAAGCTATTGAGTGTGAAACCCAAGAGGCAGTGAAGACACCAGAGTTTGGAGAAGCCAAGAACGTGGATCATCTGAGGAAAATTGCAGGAGAGAGTAAAGTGGACCCAAGAGAAAGGCCACAGGAGCTACAACAAACAGAAGTGCTGTAAGTAAGCAGCCAACCAAACCCTTTGAAGATCATAACTTGCCTCAGATATCTGGGAACGCTGAAAGTGGAACTGTGGGACTTAATGTTTGCCCTGTCGGATTTTGGATGTGGACTTGCTCCCCACCTACCCATCCTCATCTGTACCTTTTGGAACTAGTAAAGGGAACAATTCAACATGAACTAATAGTAATTTTAAGTATGTGCACTGAATGTCTGTGCAGATAATTTCATAAAACAAACACTACTAGACATAAAAGAACAAATAAACATCAATACAATCATAGTATACTATTTTAATAGGCTTCTCATACTGGGTTGCAGATGCCTAATGAAAATATGTACTTTAGTGTAAAGCTGGCCAGCTTGTGCATCTCAATAGCTGTGATGGAGGAATACAGGAAGTGTGTTTACACACTTGATACAATGAACAGCAAGATGTATTTACATGTGTCAAACTATAAATGGGTTTTTTACCCATGTTATGTGTCACATTACATTTTTGTGTATTCATAATTCTTTATTTAATATTTTCTTTTGATTTTTCTTAAAGAACTAGCCCAAGTCAGTATAATGGCTCATGAACTTTTGAAGGAGGTTTAGAGTGAGTCATCTTCTGATGATGACCTGGATCACATAAGTCAAAGAGTTAGTAATATATGACAGATATGACAACAGAGGTATGACAGATAGACAAGTACACAATAAAGACCTTGATTCAGAGAGGAAGAAAACAATAACGTAAATAAATATTTGACTAATCAAAGTGACAAAAGAAATGGTCATGTATACCCTAATGATCCAAGGTTAGAACTAGGTCAGAAAATGTTATGAGGTTCTTCCAAGGGGTGAAATCGATTGGACAGAATGTCAACATTGTGATTTGATGTTGGAAATTGTAATGGGCAGTATACTATAAGACGTTCTGAAATACACTAATAATAAAACACAGGAAAACATTCTATATACATCAATAGTAATACTTAAAAACATATTTATCATGACACCTCTCTATGTGAACTAAAAGCCTTCACAGCAGGACTTTATCATTCTGTCAGAGTCTAAAGGTTTTATGGAGATATGACAGAAGCAGTATTGAGATTTTTAGAACAATGACACTAAAGAAATTTGGTTTCCTTTAAAATCACCTATATTTTGACGACAAAAAGACCTGTCAAGAAAGAAAAAAATCTGACGATTTGGCTGCTATTTGCTTCTTTGTTGAAAGCTTTGTTTCAAACTTTCAAGCAATTTATGTACCATCCAAATACAAGACAAATGACAATTAATTTGCATTATTTGTTGGTTGTTGAAGCTTTTAGCAATGCATGACAAGTAAACCTTTGAAATATGGTATAAAATATATGGTCTGGTAAGTGTGAGGACATTTTCTACTCCTCAACAAATGAATTTAACATTATCTGTAGAGTGTTTTATCCAACAACTACAGATGACAAATTTTTCTCAGCAGCACATGGAACATTCTCTAAAATAGGCCACATCAGAAGGCCATAAAGTATGCTTGAAGGAATACAGAAGAACTAAAATAATTAATTGTAAACTGTTGAATCACAGTGGAATTAAACTAAATCAGCAAAAGAAACTGCTGAAATTATGGGGAGCAAACAAAACACTCACATCTAAGGCAATCTTCATACATAATAACATCATGTTCCATATATGGGCTTCACTCACACTGACAGCACATGTGCTTAGCTTTTATTTCCTGTTTGGGAGATCATACTTGCCTCCTCTCTTCTCTTCCTATTTGTCAGAAGATTCCTATTATATTATACAATGTCCACTCAGCAGGAAAATGAAATATCAATAAAATATGAAATATATACTGAATACTTAGAATAAACATCAACATTTTCTATTAACTGTTTGCTTACTAAATCTAAAAGCAGCAAGAAATAAATTTCATTCACAATAGCTTCAAAAAATAAACACCTGTGACTTAACTCAACATGGTAAAAGGCCTCTATAACAAAACCTAGAGTACTCTGAAAAAAAGAGATTAAAGAGGACATTAGAAAATGGAAAGACATCCACATCCTCATCCTGTATAGGCAGAAAACGTACTACCAAAATGACAATATGATGAAAAACAACATAGATTCACTGCAAGTCCAATCAAAAAACCAACAGCATTCTTCACAGAACTAGAAAAACCAACCACAAAATGTACATGGAACCAAGAGACTCAGAAGAGCCAAAGCAATAATGAGTAAAAATAACAAAGCAGGAAACATTACAATCCCAGAATTCAAGCTACACTACAAAGCTACAGTAAAAATAGACTTGCTGACAACACAAAAGAAATAAGGACGCAGAGGGGAAAAAAACCCTTCAGCTATCTGATTTTTGACAAACAGGCCAAAACCAGATGCTGGAGAAAAGACAGACTTTGATAAATGGCATTGGAAAAAGTGATTATTCATGTGCACAGAAATATCCTCATTTCTTATTCTATCACAAAAGTAAATGCATAAATCACAATGGAACAATTTTGCAATCTTGTAATTTAGCAATGTATAATAGATTAAAAACAAAAATACTAATTTGATCAAGTAACCCTTCACAAAACAGATTCCAGTTTTACACGTACAACTAGCGAAAAAGGTAAAATAATGAAAAGCCTACATAAAAAAGTATTCAAGAAAGTTGTCTTATGTATTTCAAAAGTGTTTTTGATCAATACAAAAGTCTACAATAACACACTCCTCTAATGAAAGCTTTTTTTGCCCCTAAAGACTACTTCCTTTACAAACAGTCAATCCAGAGATGCTTTCTCTTCTAAGCTTCTTATATCTTGGGCCTTGAATGTGGGGTAGACATTCTTTGTGTTCCTCATGTCTTCTGCTAGAACATTTTAGTTATTATAAAACCACTCACTCTTACATCTTATGTCATCAAACTATAAATACTAGCTCTTGATGCAACTATCCATTATCCTTCAGATTAGTTCCTTTTAATTTTCTAAGGTATTGGTTCCTGCCTCATGGTCACTCTTTCCAAAATTATCTCTACCACAATCAATACTGACTTCAATAACTACAAAGATGAAACCTTCCAACTCTGACAATCCTTTGTTTTACTGAGACTCTCGAATCCATAAATCTTTTTTCAACAGCTTTAATGAAATATAAGTCAAGTATCATGTAACCAACCCACTACAACATACATAATTTCATGTTTTTTAAATAAATTCACGGGGTTCTGCAATGATCACAATTTTAGAACACGTTCATTGTTGCCTCAGTAAAAATATAATAGGACATTTTCATAGTTTCTAAATTAAATTTCAAAATCTTTGACAATCACTCTATTTTTTAACCCTATTTTCACTCCTACCCCTAAGCAACCACTAAGCTACCTTAATTTTCCTTTGTATTTTTCTCTTTCTGGATACTTTACCTGAATGGGAATCATACAACATGTGGTCCTTGTCATTGTATTCTTTCAATTGGCATAATGTTTTTAAGATTTACCCATTTTGTAGCATGTATTACTATTTTACTTTCTTTTATAACTGAATAACATTTTACTGGTCAGATATATCGCATTTTGCCTATTTACTCGACTTGTGGATGTTTGGATTGTCTTTTAACTATTATAAATAATGCTACAATGAACATTTATGTCTACATGTTTTATGTGGATGTATGGGCTAATTTCTCTTTGTGATACTTAGGATTGGAACTCTTGGATCATATGGTTACTTCCACATACAACATGTCAAGAAACTATCAAAATGTTTTCAAAAGCAGCTGTATCATTTAAAATTACCAACAGCAAAATACTGAAGCTCTGTCTTCCCCCAATTCTTGCTAACAATGGTTACTATCATCTTATTTATTAAATCTATCTAGAGATGTGAAGCAATATCTCACTGTAATTTTTTGACATTTCTTTCTCTAATAAGCAATGATGTTGAGTAGTCCCTTCATGTGTTTACTGGCTTTTTTTTTTGTAAGATGAAGTTTTATTTTGAACTTTTAAAAAAAATTTATTTAAAGAGAAAAAAACACAACAAAACGAAACAGAAAAAAGGGTAGCAACAATACAGAATTCCAAAGGAAAAAAAGAAAAAATAAAAAAACAGAAATCATTACTTGATAAATTACATACTGTCATCTTGGAAATAGTTGTTCAAGTTACAAAATTAAAGCATACAAAGTAGACATTCAAACAGTGAAACTGTTAACAGTTCTACTCAATGACCTAACAAAAACAGTAATATGGTCATCTATCTTACACACTTACATGCAGTTATATCCTTTAGGGCACTTTCTTTTCCTCTCTTTTTTACAGGAGCAATTACACATTTTGGGTTTTATTACTCCTACAGTTCTTATTACTTTTTACACTAGAGACACAATGTGATATTTATAAATATGATTCTTATTTATTTCACTAATGAAGATAGTCTCAAGTTGTCTCCATTTACCTATGAAGGCCTCAAGATCATCCTTCTTCATAGATGAGTAATATTCCATTGTATAAAAATACCTCATCTTTTTCATCCACTCTGTGGTTGATGGGCATCTTGGTTGTTTTCAAAAGACTGAGGTATTTTTCACATCTTTAGAGAAATGTCTTCAAATCTTTTGAGTGTCTTTTATTATTGATTGTAAAAGTTTATATATTCTAGATGCAAGCCTCTCGCCAAACATATGGTTTGAAAATATTTTCTCCTAGTCTGTGGATTAATTTTTCACTTTCTCGATGCTGTTTTTTTGATGCACAAAATTAGTAATTCTGATATAGTTCAACTAAGCTTTTTATGGTTGAGTTGCTGTCCTACCTAAGAAACAATCCACTGACCAAAAGTCATAATTATTTATCCTTGTATTTTAAGTTATATGGCTTTAACTCTTATACTTATATGTAAGTATTCCAGCTCAGACACCAGATTAGTGTGTAGAGAAGAATACAAGTGACTCCAACACCAGTTGTCAGCCAATTACAAAGCCTGAAAAGAACCCAAGAAAATCCAGCTGACATTTGTCCATGTCCAGAAAATTGAGAACTAGTGAAACAATTATTTGGTAAGTCACTAAGTTTTGGGACTAGGTAACCAAAACACAATCTCCCAGCATTTCATATTTTACCACCCTGCTTTACTTTGTTAATATGTATCACTTTCTAACACACATCTTGGTATCATTCCTTGTCTGTTCCTACAGAATATAAATTTCATGAGAGCAAATATATTTGTTTGGTTTTCTACTCCATTTCCAGAGCCTAAAACACATGTTTATTAACAGTCATGGGTTACTGACTTATGAAACCATTAAACAGAAAATTTAGCATGTAACAAGAAAGAAAAAGTTAACATCAACTTAGTAAATTTTAAAATCTTAAAATGAATATTAGTATTTCTACTACTTAAGTTGCTGAAATAAACTTCTCAAAGGATACAGAATACAAAGTACGATACAGGTGAGTTTGCCAACTTGGCAAAACTTATTTGTAATTCTAAAATCAATACTCAAAACACGGATTTGCAGATATGTGCAGAGCAGTGAAAATTAGTAAAAATTTTGAGTAATCCAGTGCACATAGTCCAAGCTCTGGTCAGACAAAGTGATTCTGCCTTCTTATTTCAGCTTCATGTGATAAACAAGTAGTATTTTCATGGTCTACGTACTGCCACATCTTTTCCCTTTAAAAAAATACATGTTTGTCATACATAATAATTTGGGAGACTGATATATATACATATTGCATCTTGATCATTTTTATTCCAACTACCTGTACTTCCCTCTCCCCTAAAATTATGCTTTATTTTGCTGATTTCACTGTTTGAGAGACCAAGTGTCATACTGAAATGTGTTATACATAACATATACATTAGATAAATTTTGTTTAGGCATGAATTACAATGCTCCTGGCTATGAATTTGACATTAATGATCAATATTATACATAAATAAACTGTCCTTAAATAGAAATACACATGAAACTTAGTAAGTTAGTGCACGTGTTATGATCAAAAGCCACTGGAACAATGGCAAATTTGCTATTCACAGGGACTATAGAAAATGACCACAAAATTACAAGAACCAGCTATACTTCTCTGGCTTCTTCCCTCTCCATCTTCCCTTTTTTCTTTTGGCAGAAGTGGGGATCTTCAAGGAGAGTGCTAAGCTACATTCCCAGTTAAGTTGCCCTGGCTGATTTCAAACTTGCCACTTTCCTGCCCCAGTCTCCTGAGTAGCTTGGATTACAGGAATGAGCTTTAGTTTTCAAATATCCTAGGCCAGGTGTGGTCATGCATGCCTGTGATCCCAGAACTCTGGAAAGTTGAGGCAGTAGGATTTCAAGTTCAAGTCCAGCTTCAGCAACTTAGAAGGATCCTGTCTGAAAATAAAAAATGAAAAAGGGCCAACGATACATCTCAGTGGGTTCAATATCCTGTTATATGGACATACTCACATGTTAAAAAAGAAAAGAACCCTGAAATATGTACTGCAAATATGTCCTAATAAAAATTACCAAAAATCCTACTATAAACCATTTCTCAAAGGGAAAAATATTATTTATATGTAAATAATTTTCTCCCTTGTGTTTAATCAATTCAGATCTTTAGATTTTCTTAAAGCAAGATTTACCACTGCTAAAAATAACTAAATATTTATACAGTAAATATTCACTAGGTACTGTTTTAAATGTTATCTATTACCTCAATTTGTATTCATTTAATACCACAAATCACTATTAAAAAGTACAGAGCTATGAGTCAAATCAAAACAATAAATTTCCAGGAGTCCCTTCTCAAACTATTAAACTTTCTCTCAAGCCTGGGAAGAGGAAATTCTCAAATAACAGTGGTAATTAGCCTGACAGACCTTGACACAGTATGTTCCATCCCACTATCTACTAAGTGTCTAACACATTTGGCTCTCTAATCCTGAACTATCTCCCAAATTTGAAGCACAGAGGGAGCCTTTAGATCCATTATTATAAAGAAGTTTCAGACTTCTTCTGATTCACAAAGCACATACTGCAAAACCAAGAATATCCAACATACGAATATGGATTGATTAGTTGAATTTAAAATAAACTTACTTTAGAAGCTTTTGATTTATGTAAACAAAATTGACTAACAAATCAGCTCCTAGTAAAGCTATACTACTGAGCCAGGGATATAGCCGAGTGGCACAGTGACTGCCTGGCAAACACAAGGTCCTGAGTTCAATGTCCAGTACCCAAAACAAAGCAAAACAAGAGACAAAGATTCACCATGTATATAATTTTAAATTTCTCTATTGGAAGATATATATTCAAAGAGCTAGAAGAAGCACAATGTAGCTCTCAAGAACACAACCTAGGTTCAAATCTTGCCTCCAAATATTTATTGCACTAGGTATCTAAACTCTGGGGATTTCCTTATTTTTAGGTATAAGGATAATAACAGTATCCAGCTTATAGGGTTCTGACAAGCACTAAATGGTATTCTGCATGTAAAGTATTCATAATAATGCCTATGAGTATGTGCTATGAAGTAAGTCCTCAGTAAATTTAGCTATTACTAGCTATTAGGTAGTCATCCTCCTTTTCATTGTGGTTCTGAATCATACCTACAAAAAAAGTACCAACACATATAGCAGTTAGGTCTTCATTCTGTGTTTTACTTTAGAAGGTGCTAAAAAAAACTGAAGTCACATAATATTTAAGACCTTTTACCTTCTTTCATCCATCAAATAGGCTTGTTAAAATGAAAGCTAGTTAAAACCAGCCACATACACTCTCTACATACTAATGCTGTTGGGAAAACAAACAAACCAAAAGCCCTTTAAACTGAAAAATAACTTTTGCAAGTAAAAGACATTCAGAAAAGCATCTGTTAAATACCTAATAAGTGTCTTGTTCTGTGAAAGATATGTCAATATGTACATGTATGAAGAAGAGGAAAATGGAGCAGAGACATTTCCTGCCCAAGAACCTGAACCTAGGAAGAGAGACATAAGCCACAGTGAAAAATCAGTAATTCTTGCAGTGCTGTGTAATGAACACCACTGTCTAATACTAAACCAATAATACTACACATAAAGCATGAATTTCTCAAAATTTGGAATTTATTTTATTGTAACCTTCGATTAACTCTTTAATATCAAAGCCACTAAAAAGTATCACATGATAAAGTGAAATTATTTTTTCTAATATTGTAAGTTTAGAGAAACAGAGTGTATACTTTTACTCTTTGTTTGCTTTAGAAAGTAATAATTTCTACTCAACAAGAAAAGAAAATGGAGGTACAGTAACCCCAACCTTTAGAAAGTTAAACTCAGTGAATCAAAATTAGTGTTAAATACAAACAATGTGAACCAGGTGTGATGAGGTACACCTGTAATCCCAGCACTCAGCAGGCTCAGACAGGTGGACTGCCACGAGATCAGGCCAGGCTGGACTACACTGCTGAATTTCAGGCAAGGCAGGACTACATGGCAAAACCCAAAAGAAAGAAAGAACAATGAAATACAAAAACATTTTTCTTATATATTATCAAAAAAGATTTTGTTATTCAGCTGAATGACAGGTGCTATTTCTCAAAAACATTAAATCATTTCTTAAACTTCAACAATTTTTTTTTTTGAGACAGTTTCCCTCTGTAGTTCAGGCTGGCCTTGAGCTCACTTGTAGCCCGGGCTGGTCTCAAACTTGCAATGATTCTCCTGCCTCAGCCTCCCTGAGCACTGGGATTACAGGCATGTGCCACCATGCCCAACCTCAACAATTTTAAAATCAGTGTTCAAAGATCACCATCTGAAACAGAGGTGGTGAACCTATGATCTACATGCACAGTGGGCTGTTTGTTATCACTGAAACCTCAAAAAGGTTTGCTATCACTGATCTAAAAAAATATGTAAAAAATTCTTTCAAATTATAAACAATTCCTTAAGAAAATTATCAATACAAAATCATCTGGCAGAAAAACAAACACAAATTGTGTATGTATTTGAAAGAATGCCAAACTTCATTTCTAATAGAAAAAATGAATTTTAAAACCACATGAAATGTGATTTTAGGCCCTGAGTGCTAGGAATAAATCCTACAGGTAAATAGGGATCAAAGAGAATTTTTATATACTTCTCTAATAGAATTGTAAAAATAAATCATTGGAAATGCAATAGAAATGAAAAGTGAGACATGAGTTTCATATCTATAAATTTTTAAAAATCTCTTTATAGTAAGACAATTTTCATTATAATTTTCCATTTTTTGCTATTTATTCTGAAATGTTCAAGGCACTTGTTCTAGCAGCTGTTCAAACTGAGAACGTTTTTTCCTTAACAAAATAATTATTGCTGTAATAATCTGTAATTATGGTTTATAACTGCAATAATCCTAAAGAAATCAGTCATTACCATAGATCACAAGTAATCGTTAACTACTGTTAATGACCTATTTCTTAGGGAATATTGTTTTTGTAAACCATGACCATATCACCACAAATATGAAAGAGCAAGACAATATAACACAAATGAGATCATAATATAATAATAAACTTATTCGGTAACATTAAAAGCCATTAAGCATCTAAATTAAAGCACACATAACAAGAGCATATAATTTTCTTTGTTCAACACTAACTGAAGTGTTTAGTTCTGCACAAAAAAATTGAATACTGCCACACACAATGTATAAACTAGAGTCATGTTAGGCATATTCTGTAATAGAAAACAGTTACTTTTCAGCACACTACAGATATCTTTAAAAGCCTAATAGCAGTTCTCTCTCTGACCTTTTGACTGAAAGAAAAGGAAACAAATATTTACCAAAACCTTTTATGTACCAGGCATTATATTAGATACTTTGAAAAGTTATTTTATATAAAAAAGTAGAGTGTGCATATATGAAAATTTCAATTTATATTATTCAAGAATAAGTTTGATTTAATTTAATAATTTGATTATTTATTCAATACAGACCTATTTATTACTATTAAATTATTTCATTTCAGTTAAATTCATAGGTATAATTTTGAATCTCTATATTTTTTATTTCCTTCTGAAAATAGGTCTTTTACAACTAAATCTTTTTATATTTAATGTCGTTTGATAGATATGAAAGCATATATGTAATGTATATGAAGTATAATCAATACCTATCCAATTTATAATCACCAATACTGTCGTATCTACCTCTGAACTCTTCTCTGAGCTTGTCGCCCTACCTCCTGCCTTAGCTATAACCATGGTTCTATGTTTGGTGCTTATTATTCTTTTAAAATGCTCTAACTTACACATGTATGCCTACATTTCTAATCTTACTTGTTTGGAATCTTTACTAGAAGTTGTTCACTGTATATAGCTTTCTGAAAGTTTATTTTCTTCACTAAACATCTTATCTCTGACATTCACCCTTATCTATTTTTATTGCTGTATAATACTCCATTGCATAACTATATTATGATGTGTTCATCTGTCTGCAGACTGATGGAATTTGAGCTGCTTCTACTTTTTGTCATAAGTAACAATGATGCTATGAATATTACTGCGCATATTGTAATGACATTTTTCAATGCTATATGTATTTACACATGGAAGTACAGAGGTGCCAGGTCATGGGATATTCAAATAAAAGAAACTGCCAAATTCATTTATATTCCATTTCCAATAGATTACTCTTATACTCCTACCAGAAATGTACAAGAATTCTCTTTGGCCCATACTGACCTGTAAGATTCATTTTACAGTCTGGTAGGATTAAAATCTCATTTCGAGTGGCTTTAAAATTTATTTTTCTTACTAGAAATGAAGATAAGCATTCTTTCATAAATACGTACTATTTGTTTTGTCTCCTAGATACTTGGTCTCATCTGTTGACAAATCTTCTAAGGATGTTTTTATATTATTAATTTGGAGGAATTCTTTCTGTATTTCTCGACAGTGATCCTTGCTTTATTTGTATATGAGTGTTGCAAATATCTTGTCCCAGCTCTAGCCTTTTATAATTTTTAATCTTGAATTAATTTTAGTAGGTTATATCTATTAACTTACTCATTTCAAATTTTCTAATTTACTGACCTCAGAAAATATTAACTATCCATTCATATGATTAAATCTGTTCCTCTCATTCCCATTTCTCAAGTTAAATGCTTAGGTCACAGCATTTCAACCTTCTGCTTTTTTCTCTTCTTTCGTTATTCTTATGGTGCTAGGGATCAAATCTAGAGCTGCTCACATGCTAGGCAAGTGTTCCACCACATGGCTGGGGATTTAGCTCAGTGGTTTAAGTGCTTGCCTGGCAAGCATGAGGTCGTGAGTTCAATCCCCGATACCAAAAAGGAAAAAAAAAAACTATTAGGAAGTGTTCCACCACAGAGCTACATCCCCAGCCCTCTTTTCTAAATAGGCTTGGTTTTCAATCTTTTTTTTTAACTTCTGCTGTGCATTCCACAAATGGTGTATTTCAATTATTGCATAGCTCTATTTAAACTGATTTTGAAACTATAATTTTTATATTAGAAAACAAATATAAAACTTGGTTGAAGTTGAAGAAAACTGAATCATAAGCAGATTTTCTGACAGAGGCTAAATACAGTTTAAAAAACAAATATTGACACAAGGAAATGTTTCTGCTACAGGACCAACAGTACCCACTCTACCTTTGAAAAAAAGAAAAAAATAATATACAAGTACCTGGATCATATACTTTTGTCTAGTCATATACTTTTGTCTCACTCTTTAAGAATAATACTCCAGGATATTGTGGTTTTCCCTTTTACTGTTTAGAAGTGAGTTACCAGTACACTTTACAATACTTTTTAAGTGATCTTTCCTCTCTAGCTACTTATAGGATTTTCTGTATTTCAGGTTACACAGTTTGATCAAAGTGGTACTGTTTAAGAATATCTATTTTTTTGTACCACTTTTATTCAACATGAGGCAAGAAAAAATAAAAGGTATAGAGGCTATAAAATAGACATCAAATTGTCTTTACTTCCAGATTATGTAATCATATACATAATCCTAAAGAATCTCTAAAATATTAGAACTAACCCATAAATTTAGCAAAGTTGTATGACAAAAAGACACAAGTCAATTCTGCTTCTATAGGGCAGCAAGAATGACTAAAAATGTACAACAGTATTAAAAAAATACGGAAATAAAGTTAGCAAGTAATTTTTTAAAACTGTGCAATTGAAAAATATTACAAAAAAATTCAACATTCATGAATTGGGAAAACTCAGTATTATAAATGGGCCCAAACTGATTACATGGATTGAGGCATGTTAAACTTCCAGTGAGTATTTTTTTTTTAAGAAATGGCAAGCTGATGCTAATTAATATAGAAAGACAAAAGACAGAAGTACTAAAATTATTTTAAAAGTCACAAGATAAGAGAAATTTTATTACCTGATTCCAAAATCTATTATAAAACCAAAATAGCTGAGACAATGTTGCATGGACATAAGAACAGACATAGAGAGCAACAGTATAGAACAGAGTCCAGAGTATAGAACAGACCCTTGCCTTTTATGGGCAATTAATTTTCAACAAAGGTGTTCCAGTAATTCCATGGGACAAATATAAGTCTTTCCAGCACATGGTACTGCAATAACTGAATTCAGTTTATGAGGAGAAATTCTTGAACCTTAACTTACAACATTTGCAAAATCTAACTTGAAATGGATCACAGACCTAAACATAATAGCAAAATACAATATCAAAACCAAAAAACATTTGATATGTAAAGGACAATTAAGGCAAATCACAGACCAAGAAAAAGTACCTGCAAAACATAAAAAAAGGAGATTCTCCACAGAACATGAGGCAATCTTAAGACTCCATAATAAGAACACATATAAATAAGTCAACTACTCAAACTAAAATTGGGCAAGACCTGAACAGACTTTTACTCTTAACATACAGATCCTCTCTGATAAGCACACTGCTGGTTTATACCTAGATGTCTCCCAAAGTCGCCATCACAGATAGGGCTTCTGAGAGGTGACTGGATCATGGGAACATGATAGTCATCACTGTTATTAGTCCATGGATGAGTTTATAGCCAAACATGATGTTGGCAAATAAACCCTGGCCAAAGGAGCTTGGTCACTGTGGATGTGGTCTAGAAGGATATAGCGTCCTCCTTCCTTCCTTAATCTCTATTTCCTGCTCTCATGCCATGAGCTCTTCTTCCTCTGCCACATCCCTATGCAATGCTACCTTGCCTTGAGGCCAGCCAACTAAGGACTAAAACATCTACAAACTATGAGCTGAAATAAACCATTCCCTCTTTAGAGTGGTGGGTATCGGGTATTGTGTCTCAGCAAGGAGAAAGTAACAAAGAAACACACAAACAGCCAAAAACACATGAAAAAGGACTGGGGATATAGCTTAGTGATACAAGGGCCTGCCTGGCAAGTGGGAGGTTGTGAGTTCCATCCCCAGTACCAAAAATTAAAAAAATAAAAATAAATTTAAAAAAATTTTTAAAAAAAGCTTAATCTGAACAACTACTTCTAAGATAATACTATGCAATATATTAATTTCCTACTAATTTTTTAAAATTCTGTATCATTTATATCCTTTTTCTGTTTTGCTATTTTAAAATTTTAAAAACTATTAAAAAAAGGAAAGATATTCAACATCATTAATCATTAGGGAAATGCAAACTACAGTGACTGGAAGATACCACTAGATACCTAGTAGGATGGCTGGTTAAGAGAGCAAACATCAAAAAATGAACACATGGAGCAAATGAAACTTACAGTTAATGGCAACACAAATTTATACAGACATTTCATAAAACAGTATAACAATATTATATAACATTAAATGTGTGTTTGCCTTAATACTCAGCACCTATGTTGGTTATTTACCCAAGAGAAATGAAAATTTAGATGCATACGAAGACTTGCCCACGAAAGTTCATAACATCATTACTCATAATAGCTTAAAAACTGGAAGTGTAATTCAAAGGTTCACCATGTGATGAACAAACTGTAGCAGTCACACTACAAACTACTACACAGCAAAAAAAAGGAACAATTTATTAATACATGACATATGTGAGACTTAAAAATATTATGTTAAGCAAGGTCAAACACAAAGACTACCTATGTTTTCTTATATCGAAATTTTAATTTACAGCGACAAAAATCAATAGATACCTTGGGCAACAGTTGGAAGAAGGGATCAAAGGGATGAAAAAATTATTTAGAATGAAGGAATTATTCGCTGTCTTAAATGTAGTGTAATCACGTGATTATGCAAAACTACTAAATCCATCAAATTGTATACTCTAAAATATAAATATGTGAATAAAAGAAAAAATGTATTTGCAACTTTGATCACAGACAGGGTTGCTTTTCTAAATTATGAAAAGCTCTTAGAAACCATTAAGAAAAAAGTTGGTAACTCAATAGAAATATGAACAAAAAAAACTAATTTACAAAAAGGGAGAAAACACTGGTTCTTACACAGTTTAAACATTTAAAATGATGTAAAAAAATCCAAATTTTAAATTACAATGAGAAATCATCTTCACACAAAGGATTCCCAAGAATTAAAAAGCTTGGTAAGGTTGACCTATAAAGGCTATATGGAAATAATCTCATAGATTTAGATGGTTTATGAACCAGCAAATTAGCTCTCACAGAAGATAATTTGGAAACATCTGTAAAATTAAAAATATATAATGGGCCGGGGATTTAGCTCAGCAGCGTAAGCTCAGAAAAGCAACTGGCAAGCGTGAGGTCGTGAGTTCAATCCCTGGTACCGCAAAAAAATAAATAAAGTAAAATAAAATTTAAAAAAAATACACACACACACACACACACATTAACCCTCTATCCAATAGCAATTCCACTTCTGGAAACTTATGTTAAAAAACTGCATACAAATAAAATGACATATGCACAGAGCCTGTATAGTGATACATTTAATAAGACTGTAAACATTTCCTATCACAGTGGAGAGAATAGGTAAATTATGACACATTAAAAATATTATATATCCATAAAAAGTTTTCTATATACAAATTTGAAAATAACTCTAAAACATATTAATGAAAAAAGTGGAGAATAATAGAACAGTAAATGTGCTATGCCAAAGTCTACATTAATAATGAAGGGGTAAGAATTTATCCATTCATAAGCATTTGTACATGCACACAAAAACTTTGGAAAGATGCAAAGCTAGTATAAATGGCTATTTGCTAAAGTGATGAATAGTAGAAAAGAATAGAGCACTAGAACACAACACAATTTTTTACAATGTAAATATATTATCTTTTTAAAAAATTAGACAAGTTTAAATCACCTTTGATATGAAATATGTAAGATAGCAGATATACAAAAAAAGGTGACAAATCTGAAAACACTATTTAAAATTCAAAAGAAAAAGATTTGTTTCAAATATATATACAGGATATGACAGTACAGTGCAGTGGCAGAATTCTTATCTAGCATGAATGAGGCCCTGGGTTTCATCTCAACACTATCAAACAAAGCAAAGCAAAACAAAACAAAACAAAAAAAAACAAGAACAAACCCAAACATGCTTGTCTTTTCATACATATATCAGTCCTGAAAATCTGTAAAAGACATACAATCCAGTGGGGTAAAGGGGAAATGAACAAGAGATGGACATATATTACTAAAGATGACACAACAAACAGTACGTATGAAATATGGTTGAACTTAATCAGGGGAATTAAAATACTCATGATGTATATTATCTCAAATGGACTGTCAAAAAATTGAATCTAATAATAATGAACTGGTCAGTGAGAATCTAAGTGCAGCAAGCTAGCCTGTGGCACAGTCTCCCATTTTTATAAATGGACTTTTACTAGAACACAGCCACACTAATACAGCTGTATCCTAACTGTAACAGCAGAGTTGAAGAGTTGCAACAGAGTTTTAAAACATTTATAGCATTTATACAGTTCTAAAACACTTCATGAACAAAGCTGCCAATTCCTCATAGATAACAATGGAAACTCATGAACACTATTGGTAGATATAAAGTAGGAAAAATTACTTTATAACTTAATAGTGTAAGGCAATGAAAATTAAGGAATGTGCACCAATATAAGCTCTCACAAATGTATTACTAAGAAATGCTAATAAGCTGTAGAAGAATAAGTACAGTATAATTCCATTTATTTAAAGCTCTAAAAATGCAAAATCGTATATTATTTTCAAAATAGATGTACAGTAAAACTAAAGAAAAGTTATCGATTGATAAACACAAAATAAAAGTTTTGTTGGCAGGAAGGAGGACAGTTTCAGAGAAATGAACAAAGGATGCTGCAAAGATACAGGCAGTGATTTACTCTTTAAGATAGATGATGTTTCATTTTTAACTACTATTCTGTATGTTTATATGTATTTACATATATATATGTCTACATATATATAAATGTTTTTCTATGTATTTGATACTTAATAATTTTCAAAACATAAAGATGGAAATGATTGGAAGCAAATCTGAATATGATTCCTTACCAAACTCACTTTCCAACACAAGAAAAAAGAAAGAAGGAAAAAAATATTCTGGAGGCATAATTAAACTATGGGATAAATTTAATTTCATTCTTATAATATCTAATTTTAAAACTAAAAAATAGACAAACACAGTGCTGCACAACTGTAATCCTAGCTACCTGAAAGAAAGATCACAAGTTTGATGATAGCCTGGACAATTTAGACTGTCTTAAAATAAAAATGAAAAGGGATGGAGATGTAGCTCAGTGGCACAGTTTTCCTGGCATGTGTGAGCTCTTGGTTTCAATCAATCAACTATAGAAATGAAGGAAACAGAATTATTTAAAAACACAGTTATGTTACACTACCTGCTTGAGGATAATTATCAACTTTTACTGAAATGAATGTCATAGAGAAATTTCCTAAAAACCTTATAAAGGAGAATTAAAAACCAACTAAGACACTACCAAAATACCCAGCAGGTTAATAAAATTAACAGCTTTATTAAAACAGAAACTCTAACTCTATTGGAAGACAAGGTAGGTAGGAAACTTGGAGACATAGCGATAGGCAGAAAATTTATGAACAAAACACAAACTGCACGGGAAGTACTTCTAAGAATCAACAACTGGGATCTCATATTATTAAAAAGTTTTTGCACTTCAAAAGAAATTACCAACAAAGTGAAAAGAAAACCCACAGAATGGGAAAGAATTATAGCTGACAATTCCTCAGACAAATATAATATATAAAGAACTGAAAAACATCAAGCCCCCCAAATTCAAAGACCCTTTCCAAAAATGGACATCTGAGATGAGCACACAGTTCAGTGGAGCATAATGCTCCACTGTTGGTGGGAGTGTAGACTGGTGCAACCACTATGGAAATCAATATGGAGATTCCTCAAAAAACTAAGATTGGAAGTTACATTTAATCCAGCTATTCCCATCCTGGATATTTTCCCAGAAAAACTGAAAAAGTCTTGTCACAGTGATATATGTGCACCCATGTTTATAGCAGCACAATTTGTAATAGCTAAATCTTGGAAACAACCAAAAATGCCCATCAACTGCAGAATGAATAAAAAAGATGTGGTATTTTTATACAATGGAATATTACTCAGCTATAAAAAAGATGATCTTGAGGTCTTTAGAGGTAACTGGAGGCAACTTGAGACTATCCTCATAAGTGAAATAAGTAAGACCCACATTGTAAATATCACATTGTCTCTCTAGTGTAAAAAAAAAATAATAAACTGAAAGAGTAATAAGATCCAAAATGTATAATAGAAATTGCAAAAGTGAAATGGAGGGAAAGTGCTCTAAAGGATATAACTGTATGCATGTCTAAGTGTATAAGATACATGAACATATTACTAAGTTTTCATTAGATCATTGAACAGAATGGTTTGCACTGTGAATGTTTATCTGTCCACCTTTGAACCTTTGATTTTGTAACTTGAACAACTATTTCTAAGAGGACAGAATATAACTCATCAACTAGTAATTTCTTAGTGTTAATATTTTCTTCAAAACTATGTAATACCTCTACCCATTTTTGTTTTGTCTTGGTTTTTTCTTTTTCTTTAAATAAAAAATAAATAAATAAAATTAACAGCTTGTTAGGAGATAAGAAATTGAGGAAAATACATATACGTAATTTATAGTAAGATTATTAAGGTGATTCATAATACTTCTTAATATTCACATAATATTAATACTCACATAATAGTCACATAAAATTTACTAACCTTCTTGAATTGCCAGGTCCACAGTTATCCGAGAAGGGGAATGCAGAAGTTTTTGATAATTCTGTGCATTTTGGTCAAACAACTGTACAAGAAGAGTGCACGTCTTCTCATATTCACATCTGCTGACAGTGCACAACTGCTCCAGCTGTTGAAATACAGTAGCAGTATCATCTAGTGGATCATCCAAATGATCTCTGCAAACATACAAAAAAATTTTCAGATTACATTAGAATATGATATACTTTTATTAACCACAAATAAACTATGTTAATAAAAATTCTGTGATAGAAAAATAAAGATTAGAAGGTAAGAAATAATCTGTGAGAATGACACAATTATGCACATAAAAAATTTCACAAAAAAGTTACAGGAACTCACTACTAAAGTCACAGCACACAAGTTCAACATACAAAATCAACTCAGGAAATAAAATTGGGAAACTTAAACTTCAAAAAAGCATCATACAAAGATTCTGGAGAACATAAAATACTAATTGATTCTAACTCAATTACACAAGATCTGAAGGTTGAAATTATAACACTGATAAAAGAAATCGGAGAAGAGCTGAGTAAAACAGACATGCTCAGTGACTAAAATTATCCACCCAAGTTAAACTATGCTCAATGATCTCAATTATTTACCCAAATTAAATTATAGATTTGATGCAACTGAAGTTAAAATTCCTGTGAAGTTTCTTTGTAGAAACTGACAAACCAATTTTAAAAGTTACGTGGAAAAGCAAAGAAAGTAGAATAGACAAAAGCATTTTAAAAGGGAAAACTAAGTTAGATAACTCACACTATTTGGTTTCAAAGTTTATTGTAAAATGATAGTAATTAAGATACATTACTGGAAAGAAAAGATACATAGGCAAGTCAGAATAAAGTACAGAAACAGAACCACATGTATAGTGAAGTTTTTGTTAACAATGTAAAGAAAATTCAATGGAAATAAGTCTTTTTCACGAATAGTGTTGGATACCGAAAGGGTCATTCTTATGAAAGAAAAGAAAGGGGAAAAAAAAAGAAGTTGAATTTTACCACATGTAATATACAAAAATTAACCTGAAATTGATCACAGACTTAAATATAAATCCTAAAACTGCAAAACTTCTAGAATAAAAAATAAAATCTTTGTGATCCTGAATAAGGTAAAATGTTCCTTAGATATGACACTAAAACCTGACACAGAAAAAAAGGATTACTTAGTCTTCAACAAAATTTAAAACTTCTGCTCTTCTAAAGACTCAAGAAAATGAAATGATAGACACAGAAAAAATGTTGCAAAGACAAAACTATATATGATCAAAAGATTTGCGAACAGAATACAAGACCACTCAAATCTCATTAAGAAAATAACCTGATTTAAAAAAAAAAATGGCAATAGGGACTTTGCCAAAGAATTTACAAAGATGGTAAATAGGCACATGAAAGATGCTCTACATTATTCTCATTAAGGGAATACAAATTAAATCCATAGTAAAGCACTATAATTGTTGGGGTTTGTGTCTAGATGCCCCCGCCCCAAATCTCACGCACTTTTAGATCGGGTTCTTTCACAGGTAGCTAGATCCAGAGTGACTGATTCATGGTTCAATGCTAGGATTAAACGTGGGTGATTGCTGCATCACTCTATTGACTGGGTTGGCACTGCCCCAATCCTAGCATTCTGAGTAAGATAAAAGGGACAGAAAGAGGCTTCTCTCCCCCATCCTGCTCTGGCAGCTTTTGCTGTTTTCCACTGCCACGATCTGTTGCCACTTTCCCATGTGTTACCCTGCTTGGAGTCAGCTGATTATGGACTGAAACCTCTACAAATTGTGAGCTAAATAAATCTTTCCCTTTTAACTTTAGGTGCTGGGTATTTTGATTCAGAAAAGAAAGAAAAGTAAATAAGACAGTAATAAACTCAGCTAAAATTTCTAAGAACTGACAATACTGTCAAGTGCTAGTGAGAATACAGAGCAACCAGAACTTTCATACATTTCAAGTAAGTCTCCAAAATGTTATAGCCACTTGATACTAAAGTATCATTCACATTTTCCTAAATATTTCCACTTCGACTCTTGGTAATACTGGCAACTCTGGTTCTATTAATACACTTTGGAAATATCAGAAATAAAACTTCACCGTAGAATTTTAAAAATTCTATAGCTACTTTGGAAAACAGTTGGTAGCTTTTCATAAAGTAAAATATGGTTCACCCTGCCACCCAAGAAATCTACATCTAGGTATTTACTAAAGAGAAATGAAAACTTTGATCCATATGAAGCTATTTGTACAGGAATATTTTTAGTAGTTTTAGTCACACTGCCAAAAATGGAAACAACCCAAATGTTCATAAACAAGAAAATGAATAAACTAATATATTTACAAAATGGAATATTACTAAACAACAAAAGTGAGTAATAATCTCAAATGCATCACACGAAGTGAAAGAAGCCAGATGTCAAACGCTATCCATGCTATATGATTTCATTCATACAATATTCTGGAAAAGGCAAAAATGACAGGAAAACACAACAACTGAGTCACCAGCAGAGCTGAGGGCTGACTACAAAGGGATCCAAGAGTCTATTCAATATTGCTACTGTGATGGTAGTTAGTATACATAAACATACATAATTGTCAAGAATTCATACAGCTATACTTTAAGGAGGGTAAATTTTAAAGTTATACTTCAAGTCATAAAAATTCCAAGATGCAAAAGATAAAAACAATAACAGAAACACTTAGTTTTTTTAATACCTCACAACTACAGCAACAGATTCCAACCGAGAAGTGATAAAGGCCTTCGTGATTTCAGGTGCGTAAGTGTCTAATAAATGGGGTTCAGTTGATTTCACAAAAGGAACTGATGCTACCATTCTTTGCCACAGAGTTAATAAATAATGAATGCTGTTGGGAGCAAACTCCCAATGCTACAAGAAAATAAACAGAAAGTTATTTAAAATGACACCATAGTTTTATAGAATAAATACAAAGCAAAAATTACTAACAGTACATTTTAAAATGTAAATTCTGGTTACATAACGAACTTTCAATATGATTATATAGGTAATTAACACTTTATATAGCAAATTTTATAAACAGAAAAAATAAACCATCTTCCTTATTACACCACCCAGACAAGACCATTATTAAAATACTATATTTCCTTTCAATCATTCCATGAGTGTATTTTTTATATATTCCATGAGTATATTTTTTATAAAGTTGACATCATATGGAAAGTATGATTAGTTAACTTTGTTCCCAAACTTATGAATTTTCCCATAAGACAATCTGTAAAACTATCATTTTTCTTTTTCATATAGATTTCATGTTTCTCAAGTCATTCTTGAGTTATTAGGCAGTTAGGTGGCTTGACAATTATTTTTATAAGTGCTGCAATGAAGCTTTTACCTAAACCTCTACAAAGAACATTTCAACAAAGTAGTCAAACTGATAGATGTCAAAACAAAAACAGTGATACTATTCTTCGCAATAAATTGTTTTAAAATTACAATTTAACATCAATTATATTTGTACTTACCTGTAAGCTAGTAATAGTAAAATTAGCAATCAGTCTGATAACTTCAGGATATTCCTTCACCATGACTAATTCTCCCAGCTGATAATTTGACTTTAAACGAGCTAAAAATCGACAAAATTCATGGTAATTGCCTGGATCAGACAAACCCTAAATTATAAGACAAAAAGAAAAGTATTTAATACAAACCAACCTATTGATAAGAAAACCAGTAAAACTGCAAACTACTTCATTAAATTGCCGACTTGGCAACAGGTGCTTAAGGTATTTTTGTAGCAACTGAAAAGAAAATATAAGGAAACAAGTGATTCCTGTTAAATTAAATAGGGCCATCAATCAATAAGAATAAGGAACTCAGACTACAGTTTAAAAACAACTTTAGACCACAATGACTAAAATAAATGTTTTTGGAACCTTCTAGAGAAGGAGAGGAACCAGCAGAGGGAGAAAAAACAGTAAAAAACATGAATGAATGAATTGTGCTCTAAACAGAAGTCAACAAAGGACTTGAAACTTAAGATGAAAAATAAGAATGGGATGCTAGAAATGAGCAATATAAACTAAACTTAAATGGTGTGTGTGTGTGTCTTTGTGTGTGTGTGTGTGTGTGCGCACGCGCGCGCGCGCGTTCATGCGTGCACATGTGCGTACATTGTAGAAATTTCTTTTAATTCAACACTTAAGTACTTACAAGCATTGTCCCCTCAAGTTAATTTCCTGTTTCTAAATGGACATTCAAATTATTGCAATGTTAGGAATAAAATCTAATAAACACCTAAAAGATACAAAGGTAACTTTTAGGAAACAATTAAAAAGAAAGAGCAACAAAAAGTCTCCCCAGTTATCTGTGAGCTCCTGGGAAACAGGGCAAATGTGTCCACTGCTGTTTCAGTATTTTGCAGTATTTACTGTAGCTAGTATGAAATAAAATTTTAAAAAGTGTAAGTTTAATACTGGAACAATATAAAATAGCATATAATTCTTAAGGAAATGTCAAGAAGACACCATGTAATCACAAGTCTTCTAATACCTGCTTAGGATTCTAAAATAACTTAAATTTTACAAAACATTAAATGAAGATGCTGGAAAATCATTTAACAGAATTATCTGAGACTGGCATAGTATTTTCTAAAACACAGGTTGACAGCAGTGATTTAAGCAACTAAAAATTTTAAGCTACATTGCTAAAAGCCTATTAACCAATAAAACTAGTAAATTTACTAACATTGAAAAGAAAAACAATTACATAACACATTAAGTTATTCCCATGAATAATCTACAGAATAACTGCTTTGAGCAGAATATTTTACTTTGTGTCATGCCTTATTTTTTTTTTCCATTTTATTTTAAAGAGAATAAGACAAAAGAGGTCAGTACAGAGCAGATCGGAACTGGACAACATAGGCAACACAACACTTAACATTAAGACAACCGGACATTAACAATAGCTATCACAATATTTCTTTCTCTGCTATAGTTGAGCATAGTTTCAAATACAATAATATAAAACAAAACAAAAAAGTATAAAACCATTCAAAAAGTGAAAGAATTACAGGGCTTTCTGAACCAAATAACAGAGAATGATCAATGGGTACTATAATATCTCATTTTCAATAAAAAATTTTGTTTATGCTTTAACACATATTCAAATCCCAATAAGACACAATGTGATAGATAGAACCAATAGAAATAGAAGAATAGAAGCTTGGTAGGACTTCTAAGAGGGACAGTATTAAATCAGCAATAGCTGTCATAATGTTTTGTTCTCGTCAAAACAGCTGTTCATAGCATCACATATAATCAAGTCAAACAAAACAGGATAAAACCATTCCAACTGATGAATGAAAACATTGAAAGGCTTCAAAGCTATGAGATGCGGACTCATGATTACCATAAAATCTTGTATACTCTTACCAACTCTCATACTAGGGAGACTATAAAGTATTTACACATGTGAGTTTGGTTTATTTCGCTTATGAGTATGCTCTCAAGTCTTGTCCATTTATTTATAAATATCTCAATGTGATCATTCTTTATAGCTGAGTAGTACTCCATTGTATAGAAATACCACAACTTTTTCATCAATTCCTCAGTTGATGGGCACTTAGGTTGTTTCCAAGAGCTGGCTATTACAAATTGTGCTGCTATAAACATGGGTGCACATATATCACTGTGGTATGATGTTTTCAGATCTTCTGGGAATATGCCTAGCAGTGGAATAGCTGGGTCAAATGGGACCTCCAGACCCAGCTTTTTAAGGAATCTCCAGACTGACCTCCACAGTGGTTGCACCAGTCTACATGCCCATCAACAGTGCAGAAGAGTTTCTTTTTCCCCACAGCCTCTCCAACACTTGTTAGTGTTTTCTATCTTGGGCAATCTTTCTGGAGTGAGATGGAATCTCAGTGTGGTTTTAATTTGCATTTCTCTCATGACTAATGATGATAAACATTTTTTCATGTATTTATTTGCCATTCGTATTTCTTCATCTGAGAACTATGTGTTCATTTCAGATGCCCATTTTTGGATTGGGTCTTTGAATTTTGAGGGTCTGATTTTCTTTTAATTCTTTATATGTTCTAGACAGAAGTCCTTTGTCTGAGGGACAGTCCATTAAAATTTTTTCCCAATCTCTGGGTTTTCTTTTCACTCTGCTGGAAATCTCCTTTGACGTGCAGAAACTCTTTAATAAGTTGTGGTCCCAGTTATTGATTCTAGGAAGTATTTCCTGTGCAGTTTGATTGTTGTTCATGAATTCTCTTTCTACCCCTATATCTTTGAGATTTTTACCTACTTTGTCTTCCAGCAGGTTTAGTGTTTCTGTTTTAATATTTAGATCTTTGATTCATTTAGATTTTAGTTTAGTACATGGTGATAGGCATGGGTCTAGTTTTAGTCTTCTGCATATGGATAGCCAGTTTTTCCAGCACCATTTGTTAAAGAGACTGTCATTCTTCCAGTGAGCATGTTTGGCCCCTTTATCAAAGATAAGGTGGTTGAGTGAGTTTGTGGTTCTGGTTGTATCTTCCAATCTATTCCACTGATCTTCAAGTCTGTTTTTATTCCAGTACCATGTTGATTTTATTACTGTAGCTTTGTAGTATAATTTCAAGCCAGGGATTGTGATGCCTCTTGCCTTGCCTTTGCTATTCTAGGTCTCTTCTGGTTCCAGATGAATTTTAGGAGTGATTTCTCTAATTCTATGAGGTATGTTAGTGGTATTTTGATTGGGATTGCATTGAATCTGTATAGTAATTTGGGGAGAATGGCCATTTTCACAATGTTTGTTTTTCCTATCCATGAACAGGGGATGTCTTTCCATTTTCTGAGGTTCTCTTCGATTTCCTTTTTCAGGGTATTATAATTTTCTCTGTATAGGTCTTTTACTTCTTTCCTGAGATTAATTCCTAAGTATTTGATATTTTTAGATGCTAGTGTGAAGGGTGCGGCTTCTCTTCTTTCACTCTCAGTACTTTTGTTGTTAGTGTATAGAAATGCTATTGATTTTTGAGTATTGACTTTGTATCCAGCTATCTTACTGAATTTATTTATTATATCTAGGAGTATTTCAATAGAGTTTTGAGGGTCTTCTATGTAAAGTATCATGTCATCTGCAAATAATGATAATTTAACTTCCTCTTTTCCTATCTTTACTCCTTTTATTTTGCTTTCCTGTCTTATTGCTCTGGCTAGTATTTTCAGTACTATGTTGAATAGGAGTGGTGACAAGGGACATCCTTGTCTTGTGCCTGATTTTAAGGTAAAGGCTTTCATTTTTTGACCATTCAATATGATGCTGGTTGTTGGTTTGTCATAGATGGCCTTTATCATATTGAGGTAAAGACTTTCTATTCCAATTCTCTGTAAGGTTCTTATCATGAATGAGTGTTGGACCTTATCAAAAGCTTTTTCTGCATCTATAGAGATGATCTTGTGGTTCTTACTTTTGGCTCTATTGATATGGTGGATTTCATTTATTGATTTGCGTATGTTGAACCATCCCTGCATTCCTAGGATGAATCCCACTTGGTCATGGTGTATAATCTTCTTGATGATTTGCTGCATCCCATTTGCCAATATTTTATTGAGAATTTTTGCATCTATGTTCATTAGGGAGATTGGCCTATAGTTCTCATTTTTAGTTGGGTCTTTCTCTGATTTTGGTACTAGAGTAATATTTGCTTCCAGGAATGACTTAGGAAGAATTGCTTCCCTTTTGATTTCACTGAAAAGTTTGAGGAGTGTCGGGATTAAGTCTTCTTTGTATTTCTTGTAGAATTCTGCAGTGCATCCATCTGGGCCTGGGCTCTTCTTTGTTGGCAAGGACATAATTACATTTTCAATTTCAGTAATAGAAATTGGGTTGTTCAGCATTTTTATATCTTCCTGATCCAACTTCGGTAGTTCATATGTATCAAGGAATATGTCTATTTCTTCTGTGTTATTGAACCTATGAGAGCAGAGGTTTTCGAAATAGGTGTTGACGATCTTCTGTATTTCCGCCGAGTCTGTAGTAATTTCACCTTTTTCATTCCTTATTGCATGAATTTGAGTTTTTTCTTTCCTTTTTTTAATAAGGTTGGCCAGGGGCTTATCAATTTTATTTATTCTTTCAAAGAACCAACTCTTTGATTCATTGATCCTTTGTACTGCTTTCTTAGTCTCTACTGCATTAATTTCTGGTCTGATCTTTATAATTTCCTCCCTTCTTTGGCTTTTGGGTTGGCTTGCTCTTCTTTTTCTAGATGTTTCAGTTGTAGCATCAGGTTGTTTATTTGTGTTCGTTCTGTCTTCCTGATGTGGGAACTCAATGCAACAGATTTTCCTCTTAGGACTGCTTTCATTGCATTCCACAAAATCCGGTAAGTTGTGTTTGTATTTTCATTGGCTTGTAGATATTGTGTAATTTCTTCTTTAATTTCCTCTGTGACCCACTGGTTGCTCAAGAGTGTATTACTCAGTTTCCATGTTTGCAGTTGCTTTTATCGTTAATTTCTAGTTTCACGGCACTATGATCTGATAACATGCATGGGATAATTTCAGTTCTTTTGCATTTACTTAAATATGTTCTGTGGGCTAGTATATGGTCTATTTTAGAGAATGTCCCATGTACTGCTGAGAAGAAGGTATATTCTGATGTTGTTGGATGGAACACTCTGTATACATCTATCAAGTCCATCTGTTCACAGGTGTGATTCAGTTCGGTTATGTCTTTGCTGATTTTCTGTCTAGTTGATCTCTCCCTTTGTGTCAATAGTGTGTTAAAGTCTCCTGTTATAATTGTGTTATCACTTATTTGATTTTTCATTTCTGTTAGTATTTGCTTTATATAGCTGGGTGCTCTGGAATTTGGTGCATATATATTTAAGATTCTTATCTCTTCCTCTTGAAGTTTTCCCCTAACTAGTATGTAGTGACCTTCTTTATCTCTTTGGATCATTCTTGGTTTGAAATTCACATTTTCTGCAAACAGGATGGCTACTCCTGCTTTT
>PVJX010002800.1:0-120923 GCA_004027295.1 Dolichotis patagonum | reverse complement strand
AAGACAAGCTCCAATCCTGTCATAAGACATTTCTAACACCCTCTTACTGATATGCCACTCACGCTCTGCAGTGTGTGGTCTCCTTTCATTGCAATGAGCAATAAACTCAACTTGTTCAATGCAGAGATACTGCTAATGGTCTTTGGCTAGAGGGCACTGTCAGTTTCTTTGTTCCCTTGTTTTCAAGACTTGAACCACCACATAGCCAGCTGAAGTTCATTTGTGTCTTTTAACAACTTCTATTCCTGTCTACAAAGTATTTAAAGAATATTCAATATATATAAATTAAATTGCATTTCTTTCAGTAAGACGGCACCTCGCCTGACTTCATATTTTTCTGATTTTTCTTAGTCATTCAGGCTAGTAAAGTCATAGTCAACATTGAATTATCTCTCGGATTGCTCACATATCTGCCATCAATTAATACACTCGTCAATAATCTCCATTACCCTGACCTCTCCTTCCTTACCATTTGAAAGGTCACTGTTTTAGTCCATAGTACTCTCCATTATCTGATAAAATAGCTTTCAGACTCTTTGGCCAATTTCTGTCTGCCTGCCATTTTTTGATTGATATTCTGAATAACAGATTTGAGGGAATGCAGATAAGTCTTAAAGCTCTTGCAGGTAGAGTTTTCACAGAGGTGAAATTAGGAATTACATGAATAAATAGAAATATTTTCTTTCCTTAGAAAAGATAATGGCAGCACACATAAAGTGGGTGTCTTATTTACTTTTCACTAGCCACTGAGACAAAATACCTGATGCCCAAAGTTGGGAAAGGAAAGGTTTATTTCTTACAGTTTTAGAGGTTTCAGTCCATGCTCAATTGGCTCCAAGGCAGGGTGGCATGGTGGGGCCACAGTTCATGGTGGCTGCAAACAGCAAGCTGAAACCGCAAGAGAGAGAGAGAGACACACCTTCTTCCTGGCATTACATCACATCCTGGCTCCACCCCCTGGGAGGGTGTAGCACTGACACCACCAATCCAAGCACTAAATAATGAACCAATCACAAATGCACAATGCAAATACATGAGGCCTGGGGGCCACCGACATAAAACCATGACATTCCACCCCTGGCCCCCAAAGACTCATGTACAAAAGACATTTAGTCCATCTCCAAAAGTTGCCAAAGTCCTAACATTTTTAGCATTGCTGAGAAGTCCAAGTCCCAAGTCTCCTCCAATATCTATGGCAAACTCTTAACTGTAACCCCCTGCACAAGTGAAACAAGGTTAAACATTTCTGAAATGCAAAGGCACAAGATAAACATTACCATTCCAAAAGTTACAAACGGGAATATAAAGCATTGGAAACAAAGCAAGTCCAACATCCAGCAGGGCGAACATTAAGTCCTAGAATTCCATGCTCAGTATTTGAAGCAATCTGGTTGCAAGCTCCAAAAGGCTTGGGTGACTCCACCCCCACGGCATGTCCAGGGATTTCAGCTCTTGTAGCATCTGTCTTAAACCCTCTCTGCTCAGTTTTGCAGCTTTCCTTGGATGATCCATGTTCTTGGCTTTTCCAAACTTCTGGGGTCTCCACTGTACCTTTGGCTTCACACTTACATCTTTACATATTGCCCTCTCAGGGCACACTGCTTGGCCTCCCAGACCCTTTGCAATCGAGGTGGAAGCCTTCTTACCCTCAGAATTTGTGCATTTTTCTTGCACCTAAAATCAGCACCATGTGGATGCCGCCAAAGTCTGCTGCCAGCTGAAGCAGTAGCCAGGCTTTTCTCTCTCTTGACTGTAGGGGTTGAGTGCCTGGATTGTTGGGCTCTGTTTACATGATTGTGAAGAAAAGCTTTTCTATGTTGCTGCCATTCCGGAACCTCATATGGCTCCCACCATTCTGGAACCTCATGTGGCTTCCCGTGCCATTCTGGAGCATGGTGCTCTGAAGTTTTCTCATTTGAGAAAATTCTTTCACTTTTGCAGTTTTGGGGCTGCAAAGGTTGTAGACTCACTGCTTCCTAGGATGCCTGGTGGCCATCTTTCTTATCTCTCTGTTTCTTCTCAGCAATCAAAGTCTCAGTATTTTATTTACAATCCACAGCTTTACTGGAGTTTTCTTTCTGGCCAAACTCACAGTGTTTTAAATTATCCTGCTGGGCTCTTTGTTCTTGATTAGCAACATAAAGCTGGCTAAAAGCCCCCAACAATAGCCATGCCACAGCCTCAACATTTGACTGCCTTGAAATTTCCTTTCCCAGATTAATCAGTCCATTACCCTTAATCTCAGTCTCAGGCAAAGTCTCTGGGCATGACCAAAATGCAGATAAACTTTCTGCCAAGCCATAACACACATTATAGGGAGTCCAACAACCAATGCAGTCCTTCTTCCCAGCACAAACCTCCCAAGCGTGGTCTTTACTATCAGGCTTTCTATCAGCCTCTGGTCTCCTGAGCTCTGACCAGAATCTCCTCTACAGAACAGCCTCAGCTGCTCCAGCTCTATCTATCCAGTGACAAGTCTGAATCTTTCCAAACTTTGCTCACAAGCCATTTCCAAAGCCTCTCGAAAAACGTGGTCAGGTATAGTCACAGCAATGACCTCACTCCTGGTACCAAATTCTGTCTTAGTTACTTTTTATTCATTGCTGAGACAAAATACCTGATGCCCAAAGTTGGGAAAGGAAAGGCTTATTTCTTATTGTTTTTGGAGGTTTCAGTCCATACTCAGTTGGCTCTAAGGCAGGGTGGTATGGCAGGGCCACAGTTCATGGTGGCTGCAAACAGCAAGGGGGACCGGCAAGAGAGAGAGACACACCTTCTTGCTGCCATTACATCACATCCTGGCTCCACCCCTGGGGGGGTGTATCACTGACACCACCCATCTAAGCACTAGACAATGAACCAATCACAAATGCACAATGCAAATACATGAGGCCTGGGGGCCACTGACATAAACCATGACACCCAGGTAATAGTTTCTGTTCTAGTTCCAGTAGCTTCTGTCTCTTAGCAACTGCTGGCTGTTGTAGTATATAACTGGTCACTATGATGTACAGTGTATAAACCAATCCTCAATTGACAAGCTATTCTCCCTCTGTACTTCCAGCTTGCTTATCCTATATAAGTCCTAGAGTACCAGAAATTAGCGCCTGATATTCTGTGCATGATCCCTTCAGTGCATGTCAATGTAAATAAATCTGCCCAAATCCTGGGTGTTTCCATTTGCTATTGCATCTGGTGTGTTGGTGGGAAGATCAACTATGCTGATCTCTTTGGTCACTGATTATGGCCCTCATTGACAGAGGAAGGACCTCCCTAGGTCCTGATGGGAAGGCATGTCCTCAAGTTTTCTTGAGTCCTCTTGGAGGTTTGGAGGAGGATTCCTGGCTCCCCACTTGAGCAGCTCACATTGGACCCCAAAGGGAGGAGGATGCAATCTGTATCTATCTGCCCACCTGATTCATTCCAGTAAGACCCCTGAAGGGCACCCCATTTAGTCTGTCAGTCCTGTTCAACTTGAGCAGAAAAAGAGCTTGATCAACTCTTGTTAGTTGAATCCACCCTCAAGAAAAGAAGGGTTGGAATGTTTTACCTCTGAGCCTTGCTAAATGGATGTGTGAGTGGAATGGACCATGCAAGCAATAGGCTGCTCCATCTGTGTACCAAGACTGGGAAGCACTGGTCATGGTGGCTGATTGGGCTCTCACCTAAGGTTCCATGGTGATTGACATATGGCATATGGAGGCCTCGCAGCCTCCTTAGCTAAATCTTGCCTAAATCACAGTGAGGAACATAGCCAAGCAGGCATCTGAATGGTCTTTTTTTTGAGAGGCACTCACACTTTGTCTGTTGCACCATCATTCAAGAGTGCACAACACACATATAGGGAGCCAAAATGAGAATTAATTAGTCAAAACCCACAGTCCCTGACTGCAGGGAAAAGGGCTTCTATGTAGTTAAAAATAAAACCAAACCACTCCCTGCATCTCAAAGAAAAAAAAAAGGAAAAAGTGGCCCATTTTTCTTGAGAATTGTGTCTTGGTACTCTCATCAGTTGCCACAGTTGTTTACAACAGCTTCCCTGCTCCCCAACTCATCTACTTCTAGTCAACTGAATCAGTTCCAGCTAGTTGTTGCCTGCATTCATCCACAGACCCCTCCTACAGAGTCTTCTGCTTCCTATCCTGTACTGATGGCATCATCTGACTTCCAGTGATGACTGCCAGCAATCAATTCCTTATGAGTTCCACATTTTGACTGAGGAAAAATTGAACTGTCACCCCTGACAAATGAATTGTGCCCTGTTGGGCCAGAATATATAGGACACACAAAAATCTATCAAATTGGGCCCCCAAGAGTCCATGGTCATTGAAAAATTTGAGGGCAAATATGTGACTTTCTTGGTAGATGATGGAAAAGAACTCTCTGCCCTCAAACGTTTCCTCTGTTAAAAAATTACCATAAGTGGGTCAGCTGGGTACCTTCCTCTTGACCCTTTTGTGAGGTAAAAATTTTCAGCCTTAGAGGACATCTCACCAAACATGAATTCCTGTATAAGCCAGTCTCCATACTGCTTCTTGGAAGATACCTCCTCTTTAAGTTGGAAGTGACCATCTACTCTGCACCAAGCCAGTCAGCCTCCTTCTCATTTAACCCTGAACTTTCAACTTTGACTGTTTCTTGAGAGGGACATGATGCCTGCATCAGCCTGAGACAATGACCACAATCCAGAAGTTCTGGAAACTCCCCTCTGAAAACTCAACTGAAATTCTACAGTTCCCAGCTCATGCACACTTTTTGGACTGTTACCCAATTGCCTCAGTTGGTTTGAGAACTCTCCCACTATTTTCGGGGAGGCCCTTATGACAGATTTGGATGCTATGAGATAGTCTGTTTCTCTGTCCCTTCCAGCACTGCAATTCTGTCACTGTCCCATGGACCCTGAGATTAGGCTCCCAAATACCTGCCTCTGTGATGAAACTACACCCTGGGTCAACCTACACCTGCATTAAACAGTATTCCATGTCACAAGAGACTCAGCTAGAAATTCTGCCACACATCCAGAGATTTCAAAGCTTCAAAATCTTTATAGACTGTCAAATTGCTGAAATACACCTCTCCTGTGTATAGAGCCAGTTCAAGATCTCTGAGCTGCCAATGCTGCCACCATTGCCCTCTATACACATTGCTTCAGTCTTCTGCCACCAAAAGCCTGCTGGTACACCTGCCTGGACCTAGAAAATGCCTTCATCTGCCTTCTGTTGGCTCCTGTCAGCCAGCCCCTCTTCACCTTTAAATGGAAAAACACCAGTTTGTGACTCTGCCTGATGGAAAGATACAAAAGCTCTGCTGCAATGTCTGTCAGCAACCAACCAGTCTATCAGCAGAAACTGGTTACAAGACAGAAAAAAAACTCCACAAATTTCTTGGAGCTTCCATTTTTTATGGAATCTGGATCCTTGAATATATAAAAACCATGATGTTTACTTAGACTGTCAGCTTCTGGGTATGCCCAGAGGCCTACCTGTGCAAATATTTAGGTCCAGAAGGCTACCTCCCCTTTGCCTTCACCCTGTAATAGCTACTGTTCTTCTGATCAAGAAAGTTGACAAGCTCATCTTGGGCCAAGACCTAAGTGTCCTATTGTGGACTTAAAAATGAACTTCCTGACAGATGCTGAGTACACTCTATTTCTGAATGGAAGTAGCTCTATTAGGAATAAAGTCTGACAGGGTAGGTATGCTGTGTTCACCCTGGACAAAACCATTTTGGCCAAATCTCTCTTTCAGGGATGATCTGCACAGCAAACTGCTTCCTGCTGCTGTTTGGAAAGCTGCCACCAATGACAAAAAATAATCCAGTCCAGCAGCCTAAGCCCCTCTGAGTATCTGATTGATTGAAACATCAACCCCAGCCACAATTTAGGAAAAAACTCTGTAATAAGACCACGTTGGGGAGCTTGGTTAAGGCCTATCCTAAGATCACTAACAATCTTAATGTTACTGTTTCTAGTTGAGTCTTGTCCCAGAAGAGCTTATGTAATATGCCCAGCAAAGATTTGACAGGGAAAGTAAAAGAGTGGAGAAGTGTACAGAAAATGGATCACCCCCACCAGAACACTTCAGTTTCTTAGTTGTTCAGGTAATAGTTCCTGTTACAGTTCCAGTTGCTTCTGTCTCTTAGAAACAGCTGGTCACTATGATGCACAGCTGGTCACTATGATGTACACAAGCCCTAGACCACCAGAGATCATGGCCTGATATTTTGGGAGTGATTCCAAACAATGCCTGTTAACATAAATAAATCTGCCTCCAACTCTTGGGTGTTGTTTGAGAGTTTCTACTTGCAGTTGCATTAAGACTCCAGTTACACACATGATAAACCTTGTACTATCTACCAAAACCCTTTTACCATATTTCATAGATTTTCCATTTTTTCTTTTATTCACCAATTTGTTTAATTTCCATTAGCTTCTCTTTCCATTACTGAGTCTATTTTTGTGCAAAGTTCAATCAGCTACTAAAGCTATTTTCTAAATTCTTAATTTTAGTTCTCATACTTTTCAGTTCTAAGATTCCTATTGAAGTCGGTACCTGATAACTCTAATATTTGTATCACATGTGAATCTATTTTTGTCATACCTCTTCTTGAGCTTTTGGTTATTTAACTTTATTTCCTGAAATGCCTGATTATTTCTGGTTGAATGATTAATATTAATTCTGAAAAGTAGTAGGGATTCTAGCTGATAATGTCTTAGATTTTCTTTGTCTATTTTTTCAATTTCTGACAGACTTTGGGAATATTAATTTGATATAGTTGAGGCTGGTCTATTTATAATTTGTGTTTACTCCTATGGCATAGCTTTTCAGCACCTGTTTCAAAACTTTAGTCTTTCTTTTTGGTGAGACTTGCATTACAACTTTTGTGTCCTTGAATCCTGGGGCCGACAGACACTCTTCTTAACTTTTTACTTTCTTAGTAAGTATTTTTGTTTGCTGTTTTATTTTGTTTCCCTGTGTCTTATTTTAACCCTTTCAGAAATCAGAAAATACATTGAGAAAAAATTTCATGAGGAATGTTGGTCTCTACTGTCTAGACTTTTTCTCTTAATCTTGGTACTTTATGTCATAAACTGCTTAATTTAACCCTGGACTTCATTTTTAAAAAATTTACAGTCTAGTAAGATTGCTACAAACCAAAGATTACTGCAGTTCTTATGTTTCTATGTCCTGATATTTGAATTAGCAAGCAGATCAGAGGAAAACACAGTTGTGAATGCAGGACTCAACTCACCTCAGTGCCTTTCCCATCTCTCCAGGATCCTGGCCCTTAGGTTTTGGCAGTACTGGTTGTTCTCCAGAGCTTCCAGATTTCATTTGTTTAGCTCTGCAACTTTTATAGTTATCCTTAGTAGGCAAACTAATCCAATTCTAGCAACTCTGATTGCAGCCAGAAGCAGAATATATTTCCTTGTTATATTCTAAACTGAAGCTCCTTATTCAACATCTTGGTGATTTCTATGAGGTCCTGTTAATTCCCTTGTGTTCAAACCTCATAGTCACTTTCTTATGCATATTTTATGGGCTGGTATATATTTGGGGACACAGTTTCAGTAGTATTCATTTTTCCATAAACTTTGATTAGTAAGTAAAAATTACCTGGTTTCATATTGCAGTTCTGTAAGAGTTGAAGACCTTGGTGCTATTAATTTAGTATGTTTGTTTTACCTAACAGGCAAAAAACCACAGATTAACATCCACCATGAAAAGCAAACCCTCACTTACAATACAGCTTACTATAATAAAGCATTCCAATTGGAAGCTATGCAGTTTAGATAGTGTCCAAACTGTGGACCCTCATAGAGAGAAAAATTGAATAAATATTTATTTGATTCAAGTTAACATAATCATTGTATAATAGGCAAGAACCAAGAATTGATACACAAATACAAGTTACTGAAAAAAAGAACTCTCCTTATAGTAAACAATGCTGGTGGAGTGAAGTGGTAGAATGTCCTAGAGGTGAAGGGCATTTTAAACTAGACTGTTGCCAAATATTAAGAAGATAGAAGATTAGAGAAGATATGGAAGTGTGACTGTTTCATAATGTCCACTGGAAAAGGAGAAAATTGAAAAGGAATATAATCTGAATTTCTGTTCAAAGATAACACATGTACCATGAGCTGAAAGAAGGAAGTCGTCTTTTAGGAGGAAGCTGTGCAGTAATGATGTACTTGGCAACTGACACTGGGAAGCTCCCGAAGGGTAAAAAAAGGAATAGAAGAATTGAGAATGCATGAGATAGTTTTTCAAGTGCTAAGACTCTTGGTAGAAAGATTCATGTCACTGACATTATCCAAGTAGGATACAACTATTCATTAACACTGAGGGGGGAAAATCCATCGATACCACTCATCAACACGTAATTGTGCCATGCAATATAAAATGCCACTAAATCTTTTCAGAGGCAACAAGCACAAACAGTTGGAAAGTGATTTCCTGGGAACAGAGATCCCTATCTATGCTTTCATTTCTGTATTCACCTCTTGCTTCACTGCCATATCGGTTTTGTTTCTCATTTTAGTAGAAATCAGTCTGATTAAATTCACCAAGCTACTCAAGAAGATGAGGCAGGAGGGAGGATCACTCAAACCTATGATTGGAAACCAACCGGGCAACAAAGCGAAAGCCTGTCTCAAAACAAAACAAACAAACAAGGTACCCGGTCACCTTAATTGCCAGTCCCAGTGGAACAGTATTTCCTTTGGGGAAGCCTTCTGTAATCTAGTAGACATGGTAAGATTCCCTTTCACGTGTTCTGTCAAAACATTCTCAGCCTATCTTTATTATGGCTCTTACTATACTTTATTGTAATTATTTACAGCTGTGTTATTCCTTCTGAATTTTCATGAGGTCAGAGTCTGTCTTACTCAACTTTGTATCCCTAGCACCTGATACGGCATTGACTGGATTATTAACCAAACAAACAATAACACTTCCTCATTATCTCTTTCAACTCCCTGTAAGATATGCTTGCAGAAAAAAATACTGAAGATTTCCAAATATAATCAGATTAAAAGCTTCAAAATAGAAATATTTCTTTTGAGAACATTACTTTTACCTTTTATTATACTGTGCATTAACTGTAATTGCAAATCATTAAATAATTAATATGATTAAGGCTTGTATATTTTACATTTACTCCTTTTATCCCCTAACCCTTCCCAGTTGCCACAGCTTACTATCTACACTTGGGATACTGTGATTTCCCTGGATAAGGACCTTACTAACTTAGCTATTTTTAACTGTCTCCTTCAAGATTCAAATATACATAAGAACCAATGAAAATAAATACCTTACATGAATGAACATATTATTTAGAACTTTATAAAACATGGTTTTGTCTAATAATCTGGCTAATAGCTAAGCAATATTGCTGTTGGTCATTGAAGAAACTCAGCATTTTATTATTCTAATTGTTCCTTACGTCTTTAAAATTTAAGAGTGAAGACTACTTTCTTATATTTTTATAAATGCACACACATCCTCTTACTCTGTTTTTAAAATCCAGTTTTGCAAATGCTTTAGGATTTACTGACATTGATTCATATGGCAGTTTGGAACTATTTTGCTTTTTTCTCTTGCTTTTGCTCTTTTAGCTACTGCCAAGTTGTTTCTTCCAACTATCTACAAATCTTACATTTTTTCATTAGTTTCTTCAATTATGTTCGGTATTTTATTTTCACACTTATTTTCACTTCTCATCTTATCTTGTTCATCTGCTATTTTAATCATTTTATTCCTATGAATGATATTTCTATGACATGGAAGGACCATTAATGAAAGCTATAACTATACAAGCATCTACATATCGAATGAAGATGTCCATCCAAAACAGTCTTTGGAAAAATTTGGGAGCAGCATTTAATAAGGTAACAACAAGTACAAGGCTGTTATCTTTTAAGAATGGTTATATCAAATTCATATCCACTGCCCAACAAAGTTCAAGAAAACCAAGAACTTAAGCATCTAAGAGGTAAAACATTCAAACTGGCAACTTATTATTGTTCCATATGAGCTTATAATTTCCATGAAGAAACCTGATACATGTTATGAATTTAAATAATAACTACAGTGTATAATCAAGTGCCAACAGGTGGTAGGGACAAATGTTCAATGACTCTCATATGAAGGTTGTTTGAAGTGCAACCAGGTGAGGCTAGAGTGGGGACGAAGATGCTGTGATTTGATAATACTTGTGATAAATTTTCTAATGCCCTTAATGTATTGGGTATATACTCTGTGTTTTTAAAAATATGTTTATTAAACCAATTTCAATATTATTATTTTACACTGTAAGCTAAAATATGTGAGCAAAGGAATCTTTAAGTTGTGCTTTTGCTAAGAAATTTTTGATTTAATAATATTGAGCAAAGTTATATTCTGAAAATACATATATATTTAAAACTCATGTTTTTTTAAAAGAATGAATATCCGAACTTGTATTAGAATTTAGGTTGTGATTTTAATGTAACCAAAACCAAGATGGAAAAATTATTTGGATAATTATGTTTGATGGTACAGATGCTATTAAAGAAACAAGTTATTTATATAGGTAGTATTTTTTAAAATGTCAAATAAAAATATTTTCCTTTTGAAATACCTTCCTTGAAGTTTATCAACTGGGGTATTATATTGGGGGAGCAGCAATGGAATTTTTGCTTTTGCTTTTGAAACAGCATTATAATGTCTATGAATTTTACACAAATAGGAAACATTAAAAAGACTTTGCCAACAAATTGAAGAAAAACTGAGTTCAAAAACTGATCTTTCAAAATAATTGATCTTTCAAATGGTACTTCTTCACCATTTCTAATGTAAACCTTTCTTAGTTTCAATTGTTCTTTACTTCTAATAAAGTGTACACTATGTATATGTAACAATATTTGCTAGTGAGAGAATTTTAGAAAAGATTTGTGGGAAATAAACATTTTTAGGAAATAAAGTATTTTTTGTAGTGTATCTGAACAAAATAAACAATGATGTATACATATAAAACAGCTATGTGTTTCCTTAATGGTAAGATACGTGATATGTTACACGAAACCATTCATTCTCATAGTAAAGTATAACTATTTGCCACAACTATTTTTATTATACTTTCCATGTAAGATAAATTTTAAATGCAGGAAAGCAACGTTTGGAATGTTAAGAGTTAAAAAAACAGCAACAGTAACTCCATTTAGATAAGGGGATAGAAGGGTGGAGCAAGGGAACAATACACTAAAGTGCTTTTCTTTCACAGATCTTGGTTCAAATTAAGGTTAAATTCCAAAGGAGGATGTGTTTTCCCCATATGGAGTCTTAAAGGACATGCCTTTGTTTCCAACTTCCCAGAGAAGATATATGTTAACACAAACAAAGGATTTCATAATAAATTTAACTTTTATAGAGTGACTAATGCCCTGTGGAGATAAGGCAGACTCTCAGTCACCTGTGCTTAATCTAGGCTGCAGAAATTATGCCAAGAGCATAATGACAAATTTTATTCCTTTGGAGAAGATGGCAGCAACTTGGTACGGAACAGAAAGGGTCTTGGTTTTTTAAAGTCTCCCTGGAATGACTCTCCCTTCCTCTCTGTGAACATAGTTTAGCCTTTATGTACTTTGGAAGGACACAGAGGTGAAGTAAGCCTGCCAAAATCTGAACCTGTGTTTCTGGGAACCTGGTAGTAGATCAATTGTTACATACATAAGAGAACCTGCAAAGCAGCTGTAGATGCAAGAAATTTGGGGGGTTTTCTAATATCTGTACTAAAGGCTGCATCTTGTTTCTCTTTTAGATCTCAAGTGAAGTACAGGATGTTTAAAACATCACAAAGCATCATTTCTCAGTTCAGTCAAGCTTGGGTGAGGGCTGGGGGTGGCAAATGAGCAGCAAAAAAAGAAAGAAACAATGTGCTAGAAGTATTCTACACTTAACAAAAAAACAGTGATCTTTAAAGTTTTACTTGGGGTGTTGCCAAAAATACTAATTTATTAATCTATCTCCTAAGAAGGACAAATAGCTCATTTGTGTAAATAGTTCTTTTCTGATATTTTCAGCTTTATTTTCATATTGTTCTTTACTAAGAACATTAAGGCAATAATTATTAAGTCCTTAATTTTGGAAAATGTCTCTGAATTTGTGGCTAGGTAAATTTACTCATTGGTCATATACATCCTGTTCCCATGTGCAAACCCTATGGACTCCAAATGAAGGGGTAAAAATTAGTCCTGTGGTGTATGAAACAGGAATTCCTTTTTGAAAGAGGGAATATATCTGACTACATATTATGAAATACTTAATTTTTACTTTATAAATTCAATGTTGATGAAAGACTTAGGAAATCTATTTTAACATTTAAACAGTCTCTACTTTTCATTCACTAAAAATGGAGATTCTGACATAAACTAAACTTGATTTTAAGTTGCATTATGAGAACTCCTAAGAGGCTTCTTTAGTGCAGTAAACTGTAGGTCATTAACACTGCTTCTAGACAAATAAGCATAATCAGTTATTCCAAGCTACTCATTTCTTTATAGTGACCAATTTCCTTCTTGTGCTCTGAATTAACATAAAATAAAGAAATGCCTTTCATCTTTCTAAGTTAGCCAGTGACTAACAGAAGAGAATTTTTCTTATTCTGAGCTCTAAACAAGGATAATGAGGTTTCCCTTTCTCAGACTGTAATACTAAACCTAAATTTCAGAGATTAATTAACTTTTCAGATGGGAACACCACAAGGGGGCAGGTGAATCCAGGATAGGTACTAGGCATGAGGGTCTCAGTATTAAGGAATTCTTGTCAAAAGAGAGGGAAAGATGAATTACTTGTTACAAATAACTCTAAAGATAATATTTCTTCATGAACATAATTAGTGCAGTCTAGATCATCCAATGTAAAATTTTATTTAAAATATATCCAAAGACAATTACAATACACCAAGAAGAGAAAGTAGTCACACATTGAAAGTGCTTACTATATTTAAAAAGGTCAATAAAATTATAAAGGCCTTATGCAATTTAAATATCTAAAATTTACTACAAAGCAATCACAGTATGTTTTAAAATAAAACCAGCCACATAGGCACAATATAAAATAATTGAAAAGAAATACAAGAAGCTTGGCTCAAGATACGCTTAATAACAATTTCATTACAAGCATCAATTTTGAGTACAGCTGTAGTAAAGTTTTTCTACACAAAATTGAGAATTTCAGACATTTCAGGAAAGATAAAAGGTATTGTTTAAAAAGGATATTTAGAGTCAATTTTGCTTTTCATCAGAATTTAGACTGAGCCTATCAACAGGAGGCAGAATTTGACATTGAAAAATTAATTTTTAAACAAATATTTAAAAACTGACACCTGTGGCAGTGTTAGTTATAGTAACTCTATGATCAACATATGTAAGTACCTTCTACTTAGTTCAAAGCAAGTAAGGTTAATTCCATTTGGCAAAGCTTAATGTCACTACCAGCCTTCCTTTTACAACTAAGGCAATACCTTTACTTGATATGAGTAGATAGTTGCAATATCATCTTTAAGAGATTAACAAAATGAAATGTACAGAATAGTGTAGGTAAAGAAAATGCAGACATCTTATCTCTTACTGGTAGTTTTCATGAGTTCCTAGTAACAATTAGAATCTTTAAAACGAGCTCCCAAATTTCTCTTATTTAGGGTAAACTAAATTTATCTAGGAATTTTAAATATAGTAACAATTTAGAAGTCACATTCTTTGATTATAAATCTATTAATTTACAAGGTCATTTTATAAAAGACTTTAGAGAAAGTCATAGAACAGGGGACTCAAATTGAGCAATTTTTCTATTAAACCATGATATACTTTGGTTTGTGGTATCATACAATCAACACAAGCTGAACTTTTTTTTTTTTTTTTTGTAGTGCTCTGGGTTGAACTCAGCACCTTGCACACATTAAGCAAGTACTCTGTCACTGAATTACATCCTTATAAACCTATTTTTAAGGCAAAGCTCAGGACTCAAATATGAATGACTATTTTTCTGTCATCTTAACCAAAGTTATTTCTCTAAAACGCACTCACTCTTCTGTTTGTGTAGGTATACGTGCTATAAACAGATACACACATATGCACAAATTCATATACATATACGTACATGAAGCAGTCCATCAGAAGTGATATTTTAGAGTGCTCTTTCTTCTCTTTTCAATCTGTCAATTAGCCTTGTCTTTCTTTACCCCAAATCATTGCAGGGTCCTCATATGCTCTGTCACCTTCAGGAAATGGAAGCAGCTTCTGCAGAGTTTCAAATAATAATGCTTTGACTTGTTAATGTGAAAAGTTGGGTGGCTTTTAAAAGCTGACCAGTTCAGGCCTATTTGCACATAGTAGACCTTAATAAATATTTGTTGATTTGATTTATTCTAGGGTAAAGAACTGGATAGCAACTCTTTTTGTCTTCATTGATGTGCTAAGGTTGAGCCTGTGTACAAATGAATTTATGAGTAAATATTAATGGTCATGGTCATTGAAGACATTTTAAAGAAAAAAAATCTAGATCAACAGGCTGTTATGAGTACCAATGATTGAGAATGTGTCTAATAAAATAAGTAAAATAATCAATGAAAGACATAATAAAATAAGATCTCACTAATGAGCATTCTAATAAATTCCCAGGAAACAAAATAGATAATCCATAGATATTTTATCATTTTATCACATTTCCAGTTTACATTTTTAAACACAAGCATCTTTTTTTTTAAAAAAATAGAGATATTTTGATTATAAAATGTAGTGAGCCTTATATAAGCAACGTAATATTTCCTTTGGTATCTTCTCTCTTGCAATAGTCACAAAATGTTTATGAAAAGTTTTATTGACAATTTAGAGGCCTTGAACATAGAGAATATTGGTTTGTCCCAAATTTCAAGTAATGTATAACTTTTAAGAAGTTAAACACTATACTTTCATTCAAAAGAACATATTAGATTTATTTCCTTTTCTGGATCACCAACAGTAAAAACTGTTTCTGAGCTTACAACATGTTAAATTTTGGCTCAAGACAAATTTACAACAGCAAAGTTTATGATAAAATCTGTCAAAACATTAACCATGATGGCACAAGCTTCAACTCTTAACAGCAGCAGACAGGAAAGCTGTATAGTCCAAGAAATGAAAGGCTTAGGGATGGACATATTTATAATTCTCGCTCTGAAAATGCTTGCTAATGGCACATTACAAACATTTCAATTTCTCTATCCTAATTTCATTCAAATGTGAAAATTGTAAAAGAAAATCGTAAATTGTACAATTGTAAAATTGTAAAAATGTAATTCAGTGGTTACAAAAAGAGAGATCCTAGAATTAAACACATACTTCTAAGAAAAAAATATGAGCTAAGAGATCTTTAGATGTTCAAGACAAATGTTAAAAGGTACAGTACTTTAATTTCTTGCCTGAGGGATTTCAAGAAAAATTAAGTATGAGTCTTTTTAAGACAAATATGATTCATTTGGCTATATGCCAACATTTCAGTATTATTCATTAATACAATGTTAATTTTTCAACATTGCAAACAATTGGTATTTTTAGCTTAATGTTCCATGATGAGTAAAGAAGAAATACTTCCTAGAAAATGCAAATGAAATGCTTTCACTGAATCACTCTACCAGTCAATTATGATTAAGACAGTTAACTTTGTGAGGTACACGCTTGAAACAATTTTGGAGAAGGACATACAATATTGAACAATGTAATTTGCTTAGACACAGCCATGAGAAGAAGATCGCTTCCAAGAACTTGAAGGTTTTCATTGCTAATGTCATGGTATTACGAGTACAATGCAGTGAATATTCTACACTTCAGTGTTTCAGAAAGTCTTTCACACAACTGACCTATTGATTGAAGAATAGGATGCATTTCTTAAGATTTGGGACCTTCACTCCGCAAGTTACATGATGAAAATCGATAAAGATTGAAGCAGAGACAAAACAAAATTAGCAATTAAACATTAATTTTTAAAGTAATTTGGTGGGTAAATTCACATATGAATTTTGTTCTTAAATATTTTAAAATATGGTGTGTGGTTTAAAAGAATATAATATATACCAAGAATGTAAAAAAATCAAGAAAATATAACAGTAATCAAAGGAAACTTTGTTTTTAGGAAACTTCAGTTACATTTAGGAAATTGAGGGACTACTAAATTTGGAGTTAAAATTTCAAGTAGATGCAGCAGCACAGAAAGTTATCCACATGCATCACACTGGTTTATATATGGCTTGTACTCTCTCTCTCTTCTTACATCAATTTGGGCATAGTTGGTTCCAGAAAACAATTCAGTTATTACTCTTATTCAATAATCATTTAACTGGCCTATTTGGCAGTCTGAAAGTTTTGTGGAAATTGTGTAGTAAGCAAACTGAAATCATGTCTTTATCATGAAATGAAATTTCAAACTTTGGATAGTATGGATTGCAATTTAACAGCTGTGTAAGAAATTCTGATTTACAAAACCAATCAACCAACCAATCTTACAATAACTCTTGACTAAATTTAAAAATTTATAGTCCTCAGATAAGCACAATGTCTGACCTGTGCCAGGTGCTACATAATTGCTACATAATCCATATCACTGTTGGAAAAGATATTCAAATTTTAATCATTTAGTATGATTTTTGAAAAATATGTTACACAGATGTTTAGAAAAGTAATACAGAATAAAAATGCAGGTTTTATCACTGAATAACAATTATTGATTTATCTGTGCAAAGAAATATGAGTAAGACTGAATCTCTGATCTTCAGAAGCTTGCATTCTAATGGGAGATAGTACAGAAACACTGAAACAAGAGAAAACTTAATAACTACATTAACAGAGAGCTGCAGAAAGAGGTATAAAGCACACAGAAGAGAAATTAACTACCACTTGCTTGTGAACTAGGGGTGAAGAATAAGGGAATGCTTCATGTAGGAGGTGGCATGTAAGTGTTCTTCGAAGGATGAATTGAATTTAAACATAGAAGGTAGATTTGATTTATTAGAGGTTTAAAAATAGCAAATGAATCAAATAAGGAACAAATAGTTGGAACTGAAATGCAGTGTATGTTTGGAGCACAGAATCTAACCCATTACTTTTTTTGCCACCTGTAAGAAAATAAATAATGTGTCATAGAACATCTATCAATGATTTAGGGAACTGGTTCTTAAAAATTTGATATATGCCCAGACAGTTGTTACTAAAATTTAAAGACAATAATATTTGCAATATTTAAACTTTCAGCCCATAGTATAACCATGTTTTTGCAATTTTACAAAATCAGAAACAAAAGTGATTATTATTGAGGTTTTAAATGAAACTAAAAGGTTTTCTTCACTTCTGTTAGGCAAAGATTACTTATTAACATTACTCTATGTCACCTAAAGAAAAGTATACAGTTCTTTATAATATGACCATAGTTTCAGAAAAGATGCAAAAAGCACATCTAATTTTGCAAAGCAACAAGACTATGTGTAATAAAATGCAAGTATTTAGTAGCTAGCAAGAAATTCGTGTAGATTTAAGTACAATTCTTTTTTTTTAGGTATAATTCTTAAAAGCAATAAAACTGAGATGTTTTATGTCAAATTATTATATAATTGTCCCAACTATACTTAAAGAACTCTCCTCATCCAGAATTATCTATAGAACTGGACTCTGAATTAGAGGAGAATTGCAATCTTTTCTTATTTTAAATATAGATTCAAAACAGTATGTTTAGAAGCAAAATAAAGCCTAGAGATTTCAAAGCAGAACTTGTCCTTAGCAAGTCAACGTGTACATAATCTATATGGGCCTGAGAGACATTCTTTGAGATATTATCAGGAGGATCTCCCTGAGCAACTAAAAACATTGGCATGGAAGGAAAGGCCACATGAGATAAAGCATACATAACTAGTGCATCTGGTACTTCTCATCTTTCAAATGTTATGTAATTTTAGTTCCTCTGTTCAACAAAGTATCTATTAAACAGGTATATATTTTGCAGTTTTTGCCATAGTAAGTACGATTTTTGAAGTGTAACTCACTTCCTAATGAAAGCCTCCTTAGGCATGTCTTGTTTTATTTTTCATATAATTTATAAAGACTAGTTTTTATAGAATAGTTGAACTAGAGAGGCCAAAACATCTAAGCTGCTGTGTAAAGACACATAAATCATAGTTTTAATTATACTGCCAGAAATTGCTGCTGTTTTCTAAGTCTTGCCTTACTGGAGCCAGTGTTAAAAGTTCGTTAGCTGGAGCTTAACAATACAATGGATGAAGGAACGGAGTTACCACACAAGTGTTTAAATTCCATGCTGGATCCCTAGCTACAAGGGAGAGGAAAGTTCAAACAACAAAAACAGAGTTGCGAGGCCTGAACTTGTGTGTTAGGGATATCTCTTACTCACCACCAGGCAGCTCCCATTCAGGGCAACCAGGCCCTCCCAAGCAACATGGTTAATTGAAGAAGGATTCTGAATCTTTTGGCTGCAGATAAACCAAAGTGGCACATGGTTCATAACTCAATTTCATTTTAGGCTATTGCTAGTTTGTTTTGCCCAGGTCAATTTGGACTATTCAATCATTTTCTCTTCTGTAATAAAACACTGCTTGTAGTTACCAGTGGGGGCAAAGAACTGCAATTATGGTTGTTGGAAGGTAAAATTATTTTCTGTTCATTTTGCTCATGTATACAAGTGATACTAAACTGAAAACATTTTACTACCAGTACAATTTTCTCCCCCATAATACAATGTTTAATATCATTTGATTCCTGACTACGGTTCTACTGTTACCTGCTATGCTGCATTTAGCCCCTCCTATAGTGGCTAGATGTGAGACAGAAAATGACAAACATCTTTTAATGCCAAACATCAATACATGGTCCTCAGTAAGGATATTCAGAGGGCCAAATCTAAGCAAAACTGGAAACCCTCAGTGGTAAGTAATACAAAAGTCATTTTTTGACAATAGTTTTTTGCTTTATATTAGGTGTAAAGCTGAGCTTAATTTTCATGAACTTCTAAGGCAGGGGCAGATAGGAGACAAAGCCCAGGACCCACCAAAAGACAGAAATCTTGAATTTAGTCTGAGTAGAGACCAAAAGAATATTTCCCCTACAAATTTTATAACAAATTTGGCTGCAAGTAGGAGTTTAGCCAACATTAACATTATGTGAGTCAATAAAATTCAAATTAAGATTTTTTTTAATTTAAAAGAGAATAAAACAAAAGGGGGCAGTACAGAGCAGATCAGAAGAGGACAACATAGGCAACACAGTACTTTACATTAAGTCAACTGGACATCAACATCAAATTAAGATTTAAAAGTGATCCAGTATCTATACATGCTTCCAAGTAACTGGAAAAAGCAAATGCAAAGTCTCTATGGAGGAATTCATTTTTAACCCAGGTCTTAAAAAGTTCCACAGAGAATAATTCTAAGAAATAAAAGCTCACATTCACAAATCACTAAATATGATAGATAATAAGGCAACATAGATATGGCAGACAGAATGTTTGTTTAAAATATATATGAAAATTAATAAACAGATGGGAAACTCAAGATAGAGAAAAACAGAAATCCTATTGAAGTATATTTGGTAATAAGGTAATATAACCTCTAAAAAGTAAAACTATAATAAGAAAAATTAAAAACTCACTGATTTCAATTTTTGCACAGAACAGTTTGTGATAGACTGCAGCTCTACCAAGAACTAGGAAAGCTGAATAAACTAAAAAAGGGTATTTATTTTAAAATGTCTGAAAGGAATAAAACAAAGATAGCTATGGGATGAAGATTCCAGAAAAGACAGAATAACAAAGAGGTAAACTGATGACCCACAGCTGCTTTTCTCTTGGAGGCATTTGCTGGTTTTGAGAAAAGATGAGAAAATGAATGATGTGGGATTTGTTCAACAGAGGACTGCCGCAAGACACAGGAAAACCAGCAGAGTTTTTGGCAGTTTCTCAGGGTTCTAGTGATAAAACTGGAAGCCCAAAGGTGCTGCAATGCATGCTTAATTTTCTCTTTAAAAAACCCAGGAAAATTCTGAGCTGTCCTAAGTACATGGTTAAAAAAGCTAAAGATGAGAATATCTTAAAAGGCCTTGGTGAAGATAACGCTTTCAACACTGAGAGCCTTACTGAATTATGACACAGAAAAAGAGGCAATTTTGAAATAATGGGACCTTAATCATACGGCTACCCAGCTTCACTAGATTAAAGTAACTGGCCTCCACTCAATTTTCCCAACAGAGTAAAGATAAACTCTGTCAAGAAGAAGGCAAGAAAATCACTGGAGGTTTAGGATGTCTTGTATTTGGTCAAAAATTTGTAGGTATGCCAAGAGAAAAAACAGGCAACAGAAAAAGACTCATAGATGATTCAGATTTTGGAGTTAAAGATGTGGATGTTAAAATAACTATGACTACCATTTTCCAGAAAAGAGAGGCAAAGGGGGAGAAGAGAGATTTAGAGAAATGAGTGTTTCACCAAGAGAACTAGAATGTACAAAACAAAAAGGAAACCGTAGATCTAAAAAATATAGTCTCACATTAAAAATTTAACAGATGGTTTCACAACAGAAGACAGAATTAGGGAAATAGAAAGGCAGCTTTGTTTTTTTAAAATCAAAACTGATGAATATAGACTAGAAAATACAAGGAGGAAAGATACATACAGGAAAACAGTGAAAAAGTTAACATATTGGAGTCTCAGAAGAAGAAACAGATATTGCCTAAAGATTTCCCAACACTCACAAAATATATCAAATCAGAGATTTAATGAGGTCTCTGAATGCAAACAAAGAATACACAGAAGACTGCTTCTTCTTTGTATAATACAAAGAAGACCACAACTAGGCAAAATAAAACTACCAAAGTAAATGAAGTATGCATAATTAGCATACAGAAAAACAAAGACTATTTTCAGGAGAAGAGCAAAAAGATGAGCAGTTGACATCTCAGTAAGAAGAGGGAAGCTAGTCATTAACAGGATGTATTTTAAGAGTTACAGGAAGACTTTGACTCTTGGCTATCATGGGGTAACAGATGTACCCTAACACGTTAAAGAGCTAGAAAAAAATTCCCTCAGCAAATTACATAAAGCAATGGTTTTGGACTTTGGCAAACAGGTAGCATTAGCCAATGATTCTGAAAGAAAGGTAACAAAGTAAGCTCTACAAACTGCCCCACTTTATGGTCTGCAAAATTTACACACCACAGAGCAGGAACGGGGAACTGACACCAGCTGGACAGAGTGAACAAGCTCCGGGCAGGTAGAGAGCACTCCTTGGGTCTTCCTCTGAGTACTGATCAGCACATGTACATAAGCAAATTACCAAGGGCAGAGCAAACAACATGTACCAGAAAGAGAAGGGCAAAACAGTGACTTAAACTCATATATGGCCTACAAATAGCTCTGTTGTGACCAATGGAGTAGAGATAATAAAAAGCAAGGCCTAAAGTAGTATGTTCATCAGGGGTTCTGGGAGTTATGTGGAAAAACCTACTTTGGCTGAGCTGTTCCCGTTTATCTAAATTGAAAGGCTTAAGAATATCAATCTATTTCAAAGTAATATAACTACATCTCTTATAATATAGTTGCATAATCCCTTATAATATAGTAATATAGTTGCATACCCCAACAAAGTTGAAAACTATTTTAAACAAATATAAAAATATTCTCCACTCATGTGTAGTAAAGTTACAACACATCCAAAGACACATAACTCACTGTAACAGGAAAAAATAAACAAACAGAAATTGAAGGAAAAGGTCCTAGGTGAGCTTAATAGCACATTAGACAATGCAAAAGAAATTATCATTAAATTTGAAGACAAAGAAATAGAAGCTGTTCAAAATGAAACACAGAGTAAAATAAAACAGAATGAAAAATGAAAGTAAAAAAGACTGAAAAAAAATGCATGAAGCATGAATGAGCTGTGGAATGAATATATCTCAAGCAGTAGTCCCAAAGGGAGAAGAATAATGGTGGAGGACAGAAATATTGGTAAAAATAATAGCTGAAATTTTTTAAAAGATAAAACACCACAAACTCACAGACTCATGAAATTCAACAAAACATAAACACAGAAATGCGCAGAAAGCTATACTATAGTACATCATAGTCAAACTGGTTAAAATAAGCGACAAAGGGAAAAATCTTTAAAAGCTACAAGAGGATACATTATGTGCAGGGGACAAAAGAATGAAAGCAGAAACAAAGCAAGTAAGATAGAGCAAACTCTTTAACATACAGAAACAAACAACAAAACCCTTTTATCCTACATTTCTATAACCAGCAAAATGTTTCTTCATAAAATGAAGGCAGTAAAAGAGATACCTTTCCAGACATGTAAAAATTGAGCCAATAGTCTAGCAGTAGATAATAAATATGCAGGTAGAAGTGAAATGATCCTGGAGATGGGTCTACACACACACACACACACACACACACACACACAAAGAGCATTGGGAATGGTAAATCCACGGGTAAATGTAAACTACTGAACTTCATCTTTTTGGCTGGTGAGAGGGGGAGTCCAGGAATTAAAGGACACTCCTTACCAGGCAGGCACTGTGCCACTGAGCTATATCCCTGGCTGTAACTTCATTTTTATTTCAAAAATTGTCTTAGAATATTTGACTGTTTAAAAACAGTAACAACGTGAACACTGTATACAAATGCAGAATAAAATACATCACAATAATATCATGAAGGTTTTGGTGAGGCAACATGGTATCGCACACTGTGGAGACCTCATATTTTAAAAAATAGTTATGTGACAGTTCAGATACCACCTGTTTATCAAAATTTTGTCCCAAAGACTATTGTCCAGTTCCAGCCAAGTCCTCTTGAGCTTGAAATTCTCTTTTTACTACATATTATGTTACATAGTCTGTTAATATTTATATCACTCTGATTCAATAATCAAACAGCAGAACTAAGAGTTTTTAGATTTCAGCTCCTGGTCACACAAAATTCAATATACATATTAAGAAATTATTAGCAGTGCTGTGTAGTAGATTTGAATCAATGTATTATCTTTTAGTTAAAATAATTTTATTTCCTTTCTTAGGTTCACTCTAATTATATTTAATCAAATAATATTTCCCTTTAATACTTTACAACTATACTTTTATTTTATATCTAAATAGTTTTAAAAGGTCACTAAGGTACCAAACAAATTTGCTCAGATTGACTTTTCATCTTTATTAAGCAAAGCATACACAGTTTAATGGGTAATTTAATCTGTTTCCATACTGAAATATACTTTATAGGGCATATATTCAGAACAGTATCTTCAGCATTGTACACTTATAAATTTGATAAAGATCGATGTTTAAGAACTGCACTGAAATGTAGGATTTGCAATAGGGAATTTTGTGAGCATAAAGAGTAAATATATATTTTGCATATTTCAGTTTGTGCATTAAGATACATCTTTGTTAATAATCAGAGAGTCAAGAAAGTTGGGGCTTCCAAAATGATAATATACTCCAAAACTATATTTAGAAAACAATAAAATTTAACATAAGCACATTAAGACTTCTGCAAAAAGCCGCGGCCACCCCAGGGCGGGGAAACAAGGAGCCACAGCGTTTCCTGAGATCTGTTCCTTGTTGGAACTTAGGGCGCTGAGCCAATCAGTAACCAGCCTGCTACCTACCGGCGTGCAGGGTTAGAATCAAACATGCCAACCCCACCCCCGCTAACAATTGGGATCCAGGGATCTGGGTATCTCTTGGGAGGTGACCATATGTGGTACAGGAAGTGGAGGGAGTTTCCTTCTACTATCTCTGAAGGCAGATATTTTTATCGCCGTTTTGCTTTGTCCTGATTATTCAGTATTCTGTTTTGATGTGTTCTATAATGTTGTGTATTTCTTTTGATTTTGCTGTACCTAATAGAAGAACAACTATTGTGAAGATAACGAGATATACAATGGTGCCTATTATTGTTGTCCTGGTGACCTGCTGTGATGTTCTATGCCAATTTCACTATACTGTCTCAATTGGCTTTATTCCACCTTGTTTTGTTGTATATTACTACCTCCAAGTTAATGCAAATTAAATAAAAACAAAACAATAGAACATGAGAAAACAGGTAACAAAATACCTCCAAAAACTCCCAACTATATCAAAGCTGATCCATGTGACATGGATGACAAGAAACTCAAAAACAAAACAACAGAATTATATAAGCTGATTAAAAAGGAAATAACAACAAAACAGATCAATAGGGTACTCAGCAAGCTGAAACATGATATAGCTAAACAGATAATGTACTTAAGAGGCAAAAGGAGGAAGAGAAAGTGTGCTAAAGGAAATAATTGCATGTATGTTTGAGTGTGTGGGATCGATAACCGTGTTACCAGGTTTTTGTTGGATCGTTGAACAGAACTGTTTGCAGCCTCACTGTTTGTTTACTTTGTATGCCTTAATTTTGTAACATGAACAACTGTTTCTAAGAAGACAGTATGTAATTTATCACTTAGTGATTTCTTAATGTTTTTTTTTTGCAATTCTGTATTGTTTTTACCCTTTTTTGTTTTGCTTTTTTTTCTCTTTAAATAACATTTTTAAAAAAAGACTTCTGCAAAAGAATATCAACAGTATAAATATGTTAATGATTCTCAAATATACATTTATCATTGCCAAATTCCATTTCTGAAGTCCTACTTTAAAAAATAATGTCAACCTTTGTAAATTTAACATAGTTTACATTAAAGTACATAGCAAAACAAAAAGTTCTTCAAAAAAGTTATTCTAGTAAAAGGATTACAACAACTTTTGTAACTTGAGATGCTATCCTGGAACGTAAGCTACTAGTTCAAATATGCAAGCTCCAACTTAACAAATGTTTAAAATATTTGAGTTTTTAAAACAGTGCCAAAATAAGCCACATCTTTTCTAGAGATGACATATTTAGCTAAGCATGAGCAATAACAATTTTTTGATCATTTCATGTACTTTTAAAAAGCCTCAGAAACCATGTGCATTTTGAATAAAACACGAACAAAATGCCAAAATCATTGAAATCTAACGGTTGACTTACAAATCAATGTTTTGAGAGGGAAAATGTAATTTTGTGTGTCTGTGAGTATGTATATATGAATAGACAGGTAGGCTGGCTGTAAATAGTAATTACTAAGAACACAATAATGTCTGTGAAAAACTGAGATTCCATTCAAACCACAAATGGGAAGACAAATGTTAGTTTTTTAAAAAATCATATAAAACCTTATTAATAATAAGTACTTCAAAAGGAAATGGCATAATTATGATCTTTTAAAATACTAGATTTAAAAGTTCATTCCTATGCAATTGTATACATTACTAAAACTACAAATCCTTAGTAATCCTAATTTATTTGTGAAATAAACATTCTATCAGTAAAGTGACCCAATAAAAGGATTCTTGTTTGTTTCTTTATGTCATTATTTACTTTCTTGTGGTGCTCAGGATCAAATCTAGGTCCCCATGTATGCTAAGCACACACTGTCAATGAGATACAACTACAGCCCTGTTCAGTTTTTGGGAGAGGAAATAATATAAGGGATCAGTTCATCATTGAAAAAAATATGAGAATCCTTCTATATTAATTATTTTGCTATAACTGCCTTATGAATAGCCAATAACTTGGTTTATAACTTTTTTTAAATCTCTAAAAGTTGCTCCAGGAGGTAAGGTGAGCCTGGAATATTAGACTACAATTTTATAAAGCTATACTGTCAGGTGTTAGCATTAGGCGAAATTAAAAGTAGCTCAAAGCACTCAAGGTCCTGTCTAGCGGAGGCTGAGGCAGTATGCAGCTTTTCTATCCCGAGAGAGGTGATGATGTGATGGCGTGTACAGATGCAGTGCATATTACCGTGCTTCATGTAAAAAATGTGTAGGTTTGGATTGGGGATTCACACGTGTCCATAACATGAGCAGTATAATAATAACAGAAATTCTAGGAGTTAAAGCGTGCACTATTTTTTTCTTACAGAAAAGTTTGGAGACTTAAGAGTTGTATGGATTATAGTTATAAGAACTTGGTTCTAATTCTAGTCAGTCCTTGGCAAGTTCTAAGATGCTCTGAGTCTGTTTCCTCATGTACAGTATAAATGTAATAACAACACTAATACTAAAACCTGCAGAATTACTATTATATGGTTTACTACTATTATATGGTTGTTGATAGGATCAAAGTATTTTTAAAGAGATATTAAGTGGCTTTGTAAATCAATTGTTAAAGATGTTAGTATTGCCTTTTCTGTCTTTTCTCTTTTATACTTTGAATAAAATTTTTTAAAAAGTAATTTTTTTTACAAGAAATAGATTCTCATGTTACTGTAGGAATGAGACGATGTTTAAAGCAAACTCAAAGCAATGTCTCTGAACAAAGCAGATCACTTCTGAAGTAGCACTGTTACTGAATACATAGCTAATGAAGGTTATTTCTTCATACAGAAAAATAAAGACTACAGTATTTGAAATACTGTTGAGGGACATTTTTAACTGAAAGAAATCAATTAAGTCAATATATGGCTGTTAATAGTTTACACTTGTAATTTTATAGACAATTCATGTTCAAGAAGATGGTATATATTTTAGAAGATTAAGCATAATGAAGAATGTTTTACATGAGAATGATGTTTTATTTCATAATATATTCTATAGAAGTTTTCCACACTGACTACATGAATTATGTGATCACATGGTTCAGTTGTTCTAATCTGATCAACTGGGCATAGGAAGAGATGTTTGGAAATTGTAAAGTGTTTTTGTATTGCACTTTGTGTATTCTGAAACCCTAGGCAAAACTTAAGAAAAGTTTATTTGTTCTTTAAGACTAACCTAAAAATTCAAGTTTACTTGTGATTTATTTTAAGAGGGTTCAGAAATGGACTATTTTGTAATAAGAACTCTTTTCCTTTACTTACCTCCATCTTCAGGAAAGTTTAAAAGGACTTGTATCTGCATACAGGGAGCTTCTGTGGGTTACTAACTTAGAGCTCAGAGACAAGACTCCGTGCATGAGTAAGGTATTATGAATTTCTATGTTTGTACTGTCACTGGTGTAGGAGAGGCTATTAAAGGATTAATTAAAAAGCAAATCCAGTTAGTTTCTTTTTAACCCCTGTTGTTCCTTATTTTCTAATTCTCACATTAAAAATTATTTAAAGCAAGCAATATGAGTAAAGTCAAAATTTGGATGCAAAGAGATGATTTTAACTGCCAGTTAGTTTAATGGATAGATTTAATAAGGATAAAAAAGTGTGTTTGAATATGTGCATCTCTTGTCTCTTGTGACAAAGCACCTCAAATTTTTCTATGAAATACAGAAAAAAATGAGATAATTTCTAATGGTATACAAAAGAATAATACGATAAATTGTACTTAATATACTTATTCTGCAGATAGGCAATAGTATATAACTTAGTGTAATCTTAAAGATGAATTAAAAATGCACAGTTACAAAAATTTTCATTTGGCTAAATATTTTCACTAATTCAATCTCTGCTTGTCTATTTCAACTTGCTCCAGGCAAAGTCATTTTCTATTGGCCTCTCACCTAAAAGGGAGGTATTTTTGTATAGCAAAATATATAACATCTCAGTTTTATTCATATTATTATATGCTTTAGCTATTTTAAGTTACCTCTTACAGAAAAGAAAAACCAGGTAACCTGAACCAAATTGCAGGTTTACTTTTTCCTATGTCCTTACATCATACATTACAGTTTTATGCCACATTATATATTGTATTCTTTTCCTCCACAACAAAAATTGAAATGTAAAAAAAGATAATAAATAAGAATAATTAACAGATTTGATGACTTCTTGCCTTTTAGAATACAGACATACTGGCACATGCTAATTTTCAAGCCCAAAGTGTCCCAGACTATTTGACAGAAACTTGGCAATTTCTTCAGTTTAAGTGGAGCTTAGATAATCACCCAGGCTCAACATCACAAAAATACTGACAATATGAATTTATAAGTGCACATTAACAATCCTTGCTTTTTATTGAAAACAGTCAGCATTATTTTCGAGTGAAATGAAAATCATGACTTGATGAATGTAATTTTGACATACTAAACTCTTATTAAAGCAAATTATACATTTCATAGATGGCATCTATACTTAATAGCTTTTAATACTAAGAAAGAATACATACGTATATTAAGGAAGTGTCTGAATCTTTCTCATGAGCTAAGAAATATACTCTATATTGGAAACTGCATTTATTTGAAGTTTTGACCTAACACAGTGGATTAAGGCTTAGACAATATTTACTTTGCTGCACTTGGATTCAGAAAGGACCATATGTGAAGATATTATCCTGACCAACTTTGCTATATCTCTACAGTGGTCTTATGGTACCAAGATTTATATTGAACACATTGAGATACAAAATAGATACAAAACAAACTGCAACCTTATGAATACCCATTGGTAAAAGTTAATATATTTGGATAAATAACTCAAGTCAGCAGCAAAGTGGTTAAACATTTGTGATTTGATTTTATCTCAGCTTGGAATGTGGTTGGAGTGTCCCACTTCTAACAACTGTTTGCTAAGTTAAGGCTTTCAGTGTTTACTCAGTGTTGAATGAAGCAGCCTGGTCACCAGATGTGATCGCTTCCCCCAGACTGTCCTTTTTTCAGTCAGATCACTGTCCTCATGGTTCCTGCTCCAACCTTTTTCCTCAGGACATCCACCAGCCTTTCCAACCTAAATTGAGAAAAGGGAACAAGAAAGGCAGGGGGTGAGGGTGGAGGGAGAAAAGTGCAATTATTGTCTGGAATGCTTTGGCAGAAAAAGAACAGTATTTACCCGTGACCAAGCAGTATTGGTAGTCATGTTAAGAAACAAAGCAGTACTGTAAATGAGAGACACTCATACAGAATGTGCAACGATTTAACTTTAACTCAGATTACATCAATGCTAGATGTAACATAAAATAATATGACACTCATTTAAATACATTTATCTACTTGCATAAAGACTATGAGTGAACCATTTACAATGCAAAGACTAAATAGCATACTAAGTGCAGACCAACTTCAAGCTGCTTTTTTTAAAAATAAGAGAACCACATATTTCAATATAGAAATATTAGCAATCATACTTCTTACATAGGTAAACAAGTGACATATTGGCTTGTATGCTGAGTAACTCTTACACATTAAATTTTAGCTTTTTTCAGTCAGTAAACTGAAAATAGCAGTTACGTAGGAAAAATTTCATGTTCCAGTAGCACTATAATAATTTAAATATATACAAATAATTGGACACTAATATAAACCAGACATTCTGTACATTTTTAGCTTTCTATTTCTGAGTAGTACAAGCTAGGAATTACTATAAAGGTTTTATGCTCAAAGAAAAGTGGTTTTTTTGTTGTTTGTTTTTAGTAAATTAAAACCCCACGAATGTGATAGTCAAAAGCCCAGAAGTCTGTTCGTCAGTGCTCTCAGGCTACTCCATGGTGGGAGATCACATTCATGTGAATCGGAGAGTTTGGCTTAACAAAAGACGATAAAATCAGACCATTAATTGGCTTTCTTCTTTCATTTTCTGCATGGCAAGCATAAAACCTCAACCAAAAGTCTCTCTTGATGTTACACGCAGAAAAAAGTCTTCCTTCCAAGTGAAAATCATGGCCGGGAGTTTTCATATATACAACCGTCTCTCCTCAAATACTGCAGAGCGGCAGTCTAGTCTGCTCCACAGTTTGCCTCATTTATATGGATCCATGCATGAGAGTGCTTTGCAAATAAACACAGCACAGAGCCAGACACCAAAGGAATGAGGGGATCCGCAGTGCCATGCACACTCGCTTAGACTACTTGGGAGTTTCAAGAAAGAATGGACAAATTAACTGCTCACAACTTAAAAACTAGCTCAAGTGTACTGGAAAAATCCGCATACAGCAAAAATTCTATTACCAGAAGACAAGAATACAAAATTTTAAAGAAATGTAGCAATAATTTTAGAGTAAAGGGGTATATCATGTCTTGACTTATTATTATACATTTATGAAAATAATCTGGAAGTACAAATATCTGAACTAGAAGATTCATAAGAAAATTCATTGCATTCACAGATTAATCTGAGCTAGCTGAGCTTTCTCTAGTGGTAAAATCTAGTACCATTTATATGAGTATGACTCATAGGACTATTGAATTCTTTTAAACAAAGTTTTATTAACCTGAATTATGGAAGGGGTAAAAATTTTAGCGTGAAATATATATGGTATAAATTTATGCTATAAATTTCCTACTAAACGCTGATAATAACTTAAAATTGATAACAAATGTTCTCAGTAGAAATCTTGAAAAGCCATTAATAGTATTTCTTTGCACAAGAACCAGAAAATGTTGCTTTCAAGTTGGTTAAATATAATCCCTCCTTAGGGCCAGGGATTTAGCTCAGTGGCATAAGCACCCCTCTGGCAAACACAAGGTTGTGAGTTCAATCCCCGGTACCAATAAATAAATAATTATATAAATAAAATAAACAAAATAATATATATTACATATCTAATCCCTCCTCAATAATATCACTTACATTATTAATAAACTTTCTTATAATGTAAACGTAAATTTAGGCCAGAGGCATAGCTCAGCAGTACAGGGCCTGTCTGGTATTAGGCCCTGAGTTCAATTCTCAGTACCATAAATAAATAAATAAGTGAATAAATAAATAAATAAACTCTATTTTGTGTAGTTATCATTACCATTACTACAAATTCAGAATCAATAGAATGTTAAATCAATGATGAATAAATGAATCTTTGTTGTGCTTCCTTTTGGCTTCTTTAGATACACTCATCTTACTTTTATTTCCTTTTTATACATTAAGACATCTTTCCACTTATAACTCCTATCTTGCTAAAGTAAGAGAGAAGGAAATACTTAAGTACCATGTTTTGCAATGTCTCTACTATATTTCAAGAATTGCTAGAGGAATCACATTCTCAGTTTATCCAGGTTGAATGATTTACGAAAATTTGATCTTCAAAATGAGAAAAATGTCAATGACTTAGTTTTGCAAAAGTTTACTGACTTCCAAAACACAATGAAGCTCCTATTCCTTTCTATATGCAATGGAATCTACCTGCCAAACAGAGGCTGTGCCAGCAGGAAGGCAGAAATGTGTGTCTGCTGAAGCACCTTGCAGGATTTGCCTGGAGGGTATTTTTTACTGTCCAAGTCAGTGATACCCTGAAAACATTTGGGATCTCACTGAACATATTCTCAGTAAGGTTTTCCCATGGGCTTCATGAAGTAAGTAAAGGGCTGAAGTGAGGACTAGTATTTCTTCATTTTCAATATGAAGCAATTAAAGCACTTGTACAAAAGTTCTGAGGTAAAACACTGCAAACACTTTTACAAGATTCTAAGGTAAAACAGTGACAAACGTGGGCTTGGTTTCCTGGTTTCCAGTTCAAAGCTATTTCCATTAAGGTTTGCATTACCAGTGACCCACAGGTTACAGGTTAATTGATTATCTGTTTTTGTATTATCATTAAAATTTTTTCCTCAAATTCTTAAGTCAGGTTAGAAAAATATTTGTTGGAATATTTCTCTTGCTATTTTAGCGAGAACATTATAAGAAAGTAAATTCATGGTACTGTGCCAATATTAAACAGTTATAATGCATTATTCACTATGATGCTTTTTTTTATCAGCTTGAAAATTAAAATTTACAGGTATATTTTAGGTAGAAATCCTATTTTTAACCAGTATTTTAGTATTTTCTTTTCTTTTTTTGATTTTTAAATATTCAGTTTTTTAAAAATGTTCAAAATTTTCAACATTGACTGTTTTTTGGTGTATGTAGTAAAAAAATAACAAAAGAAATAATCTCTATGCAAACTACGATGAAAACACACTTTTCACACATTACTCAAAAGACATTACTCCTTTCTCTCTACTTTGAAATTCAGACCTCCATCCCAAAATGCTCTTTGGATATTTAGAGTCAAATATCTCACTGCTTTCAAAATGTGTCCTCTTGTATAATACCACAGGCCTTTAGTACTCAGCATGTCTAAAACAAGCCTACCTCACCTCCTATGCATATTTCTGTATTTCATTGTCTTGGGTGCTATCATTCATTCACTTAGTCTTTATGCTGGAAAATTTAGAAAAGCTTGGGACACTGCATTTCTTTTTTCTCAGTTTAGTTTGGATCTAAAGAAACTTTGTAGTGAAATCACAAAGGTGGATGGTGGGAAGCAATGAAAGGGTTCCCATTCATCTTGTAATATTTGCATTTTAGAAAGAGTACACTGGCATGAATGCAGAGATGGGATGAAAGCTCAGCTTAGCCTCCATGTCAGGAGACCAGAAGACTCCTTATTAATACATTCTAGTGAGCACAACAGTGTGGAAGTACTAAATGCAGTGAAGCATAGACTTAAAAACGGTCAAATGGTGCAGTGCGTGTGTTACAATCGTCTTACCAAGATAAGCAAATCAAGACATGAAGGCTTTAAGTACAGCTGTAGCAAAGCAGATAGGCAGAAGGGGATGGGTGTGAAAGCTATTTAGGATACTGAGTCAAAAGGATGTATGACTTTTCAGAGCAAAACAGTGAGTTAGGCAAGGAAAGAAGGTTGACCTCTAGGCATCTGGTCTTACTGACTAGGCAAATGGTTATGCTCTACCAAAACAACGGAGAGAAAAAGTAGCAGATTTCTGCTGGTGAGTACGTGTGTGAAGATGAGTTCAGTCTGATACTTAAATATGTTGAAATGCTGTTGAGACATATAAATGGGGATATTTAGGTACATGGATACAAGAGTCTGTGTTAAAGGGAGAATCTTTCGGTAGATTTTCAATTCCTAAACAAGTATTTATTGAGTGATTCCTATGTAAGAAGTACTTTCCTAGGCATTGATTATTCAAAGAACAGGACATGGCTCTTACTTATAAGGAGCAGCAAGGTGGGAAAGATATTTATATGAGTAACTCTAAAATGTTATTTGTAAATGCTGTAGTTAAAAAAAAATGAAGGGTAGAAGGAAAATAGAGCCTAATGAAACAAATATGTAAAAGAAAGAAACTGGCGAAAGAGTTTAAGAAAGAATAGTCAGAAAAGTAAAAGACAGACCAAATGTGGGTGCTGTAACAGAATCCAGACTGGAGAACTTCAAGAAGGGTGTGATTCACAAAATTAAGTGAGTGCTTCAACAAGAGCAAGGTGAAAATTGCTCGTTTGAGTTAACCTTTAGGAAACAATAATGTTTATCAGTGCAATTTTAATGGATTGATCCAAGTAAGATTAAGCATGTGTGGAATGTGCAAAGTGAAGAACAAACTTTTTATAAGAGGTTGGCTAGAAAGTAGAGAGGACTACAGTTATAAAGTGATGTTTGGTTGAGGGAAATTTTAAAAAATGGAATATTTGAATATATTTATAAATCATGGAAAAGGAGATTATAAAGAGAGATTAAAACATGGGGAAAAGATAACTTTTAGGCAGAATCTCAGAGGATGGAATCATAAGCATGATTTATAGGATAATCTTTTGAGCATATGATTGGAAAACTTTTTTGAGGTTGGAAGAGGTAGGGTAAATGCAACCTGTGGATAACTTTGTAGGTACAGAGAAGGAAATTGACAGGAATCAAGCCTGCTAGTTTCAATGTTCCCCATGAAGCAGGAGACACAGGTCTCGTTGAAAGCACAGATGAGAGAAAAGGCTGGAAAAGCACAGTAAGGTTTTAATACAAGAAAAGGAGATGAGGGCTATGGGAAAGGGTTGTTAGGTGGACTGATGATGACCTTCTACAACCTGAGTCTGTAATTTTGTAGAAAACTTTGCCCATCATAGTATTATAACCCTCCATCAATTCTATATATCGGGAATAGAGAGAGGAGAGAAAATTGCAATAGTGATTCAGAGTTTTATGGCAAGTGGGTTGGGAAAGACAAGAGTGTAATGAGACTGAATATGCTGAGGAGAAAGTGATTACGCCTAGAACTCAGATTATATACAGAAGAAAACAGGTTGGAGGGTGCAACTAACTGACTGTCTTGATTTGTGCTATCACTAAAAAGCGTTCAGCAAATTGTGGTGGCACTTGCCTGTCATTCTAGCACTATAGGAGGCTGAGGCAGGAAGATTCCAAGATTGAGCACAGCTAAGAAACTAAGTGTGGGGGAGGGCGTGCAGGACACAGAGAGATGGGGGAGGGGAACACCTAGGAAAGCCCTGGATTCAAACCCTACTTAAGAAAAAAAGCAACGGTGGAGGCCCTGTCAGCTGGGGAGAAGCCATGCAGCCTCCCTGTGAGCCTGCGGAGGCCCTGGTGACCAGGGAGAAGCAGCAGGAAAGCTGTCTCTGCCTCCCTCCCTCACCCCACACATAAGCAACCAGACGTGACCCAGGCTGAGATGATAATAACTGAAGTAACTGAAGTAGGGAAGCAACCAACATTTATGTTGTTTGGTTGACTTTGCAGGCCTGGGGCTGATAGTCTGAGCAACTATTTAGAAGATAACAATATGCAATATAGTAACGACTGTGGATTTCCTACTGTCCTATCACAATTTTGTTTTATTTTACTGTTCTGTTTTACTCCCTTTAAAATAATAATAAAAAAAGAGAGAGATGAAAAACAAACAAAACAGCAAGAGTAGTGTAATAAAGATTGTGGTTATTTTCACAGAGGTAATTTTGACTTTAGGATTTCAGAGGTAGAAAATCTCTGAGTGATGACAAGATCCAGGAGGAGTAACTAAGGTTGAGAAGAGGTAAAAGCCCTTAGCATTCAGGAGGCAGCAGAATAAGGCAGATTGATTCTTCACAATGACGCTGAAGTTTCTTAGCATGAATATAGAAGATCGAGTAGAAAGGAAGACACTAAATCAGATGTCTCAAATTCACACTTGTCATGGTTTAGGTCAGTGGCCCCAAGCCTCACGCAATTATACGTTTGTGACTGGTTCATTGTCTAGTGCTGGAATTGATGGTGGGAATGCTGCACCCGCCTAGGGGTAGAACCAGGATATGACACAACAGCAGGAAGAAGGTGTGTGTCTCTCTCTTGCTGATTTCTACCTTGTTGTTTGCAGCAGCCATGAACTGCAGCCCCACTATGCCACCCTGCCTTGCGGCCAACTAAGTATGGACTGAAACCTCTGGGAACTGTAGGAAATAAACTCTTCCTTCCCTAACTTTGGACATCAGGTATTTTGTCTCAGCTAAGAGTAAAAAGTAACCAAGACAACACTAAATTGATGGCACTGATCAGGAGATCAGCAGAAATCATTAAAAAAGAAAAGAAAGTTGGGTGATACAAACCTTAAAGAAGCAAAGGATTTTACATGGATGCAGAAAGTATGATGGCACTAATGGGGAAACAAAAGAACTCTGTGTTTTTTTATGGGTACTGAGAGAAAGATTAGTGTGCAGTAGGCAGCTGGTAGAGAAGTGTCCCTGGTCAGCTTATAATGCAGCTAAAATCCGAATGTGATGTATTCAGTGCAGAAGTTTGGGACGGACGTAAGGTATGAATAATGGGAGGAAGGTTCCAGAAAGCAGGCAGAAAACAGTTGAGATTAGAAGGAAATGGAAAAGGGAAAGACTGGGAGAGAGGAATCACAGAACTGTATACAACAGGACAGGTAACTGATGGAGCTTATTCACTCCTCCATGGAGAAATTGTAACTAATGAAATAAAAAGCTTCATGTTTAGTTTTAGCCATAACTAACTGAAAGATATAAATACAGACTAAGATGCACATCAATTCATATAAAATGTACATATACATATTTCTGAATATCTAAAGTCATGGTCATATAAATATGAACACATATATGCTCACAAAAGTAAACATAAGAAATAAGAGAATACCACGAAAAGAAAGCGGAAAGAAGAGATGGCATACTATTCATATTTGAGAGAGACCACAGAAAGCATTTTTAAGTGAAAAGGTAGAAATAGATGGGAGAGTGGGATGAAAAGTCATGATGAATACAGTAGAAATAAGAATTAATAGAAAGTGGGACTGTGGAGTTGGATTATACTTACACAGTCAAAAAATTATTCCTAACTTTAATAGAAAATTTGTCTCCTTGGGTCTTCCACTAACTGCTTTAGGTCACTATTTATTGATTTCCTGCATGCGTATGTTTCAAGATGTTAAAGGACAGCTGTCATGTTTCTACTGTGTCTTATTTTTCCAGACTAATACTTGCAATTCTTCAAATGGCTTTGTATATGAAAGTTACAGATTACTCATCATCATCATCCATTATTCTCTGTACAACTTCTCTAGTGTCTGGTTCTCTGGTGTCTTTAAAATGCTGACTCCCCTATAATAAGCCAGTCTGACCCCCATATCATAACCCAAAAGAAAGCAAAAACCCATCTTTCCCTTGACCTGGAAATTCTATCTTAATGCTGCCATGTTACACTACAGGTTTACAATGAACTGTGGGCAAATGATCCATCCACTAATACTCCAGTCTGCTTTGTCCTGCAAAGCCCAGCCAAGCCTTTCCTTTTTTGGACACATGCAATTAATATTACTGTATTGGTTCCTTACTTTGCATAATAAACCACCCAAAAGTTAGTGGCTTGACACAACAGCTACTTTATTTAATCATGTCAATTTCAGCTTGGCTCTGCTGGGGAGTCTGGCTGCCAGTCTGTCTGGAATCACCCAGGCAGCTGTAGTCAGCTGGAGCTGGAGGAGCAGATGCCTCCTGGTTCTGCCTTCTAGTTCTCACTTTAAGTGACATTTTACTCTTAAGTAAAGTAGCCCAGATTTGCCAAAACAGTGAGAACAGGTTAGGAAGAGAATACTGGAATCAGTGAAGTCTTTCAAGTCCCTGTTTAGAAGCTATAAAACATTACTTTTTTAAAAAATTGGTCAAAGTGAGTCACAAGGAGCCTAGATTAGAGTGGTGGAGAAACAGATTCTCTCCTTTGACAGAAACAGCTATAAACATCTATGTTTCTGTTTATTCCATTACAGTACTGATCATAAATGTAAGACTTTTATGACAGATTTCCTTGGTAAATATAGTATTTTTCCCCAGAAATTAGTATCTTTTGGTACTCTATCTATCTATCTATCTATCTATCTATCACTTTTTGTGCTTATAAGTCTACCTTATGAAAGTAAGAAAGAAATTTGAGAAGAAATTGTTGAACTTGTAACAACCAAAGATAAGGTTAGTGCCAACCCTACGGAGCACATTATATGTTACTATTTAATTAGCTATGGTTTCTCTGAATTGTGCAATCATTTTTGAGTCTTGCTTACAAAGATATTTTTGTGTCAAATGACATCTGAGATCAAGATATAATAGACTTTGTCAGACATGGTGGCACATCCCTGCGGTCTCAGCATGCAGTGGGCTGAGGCCGGAGGACTGTGAGTTCAACATTGTGAGACCATGTCACCAAGAAAAGACTTTCATTAGATTTTATTATTTTTCTTTCCCAACCTCCCTTAAAAATTATAACATGAAGAATTAGAGCTATACTGTATTTCCTTCTTTATAGTAGCTCTAACATGATTTAAAATTTTTTATTTTAAAAGAGTAACTTTGTATAGTTTTACCCAGGCCTTAATTAAGACTTTGTAAAATACATGTCTACATTGTCCTTCAGATTCTACTTAGTCTGTGGCAACAGTAGTACAGTGGATGATTCTATTAGGAAAGTACTGTATTTAACAGAAAATAATGGAACTATTTTGCTTAAGCTCCTAACTTAACATTACAAAGTGATTGAGATAATAAAATGAATTAAGAACAAGTTATACTTTTATTGGGACTTTCATTTTGCTTATCAAAAGTTGTTAAATCAATCACATGTAAGATTTCTAGGAAAACACTAGTAGCAAGCCTGTGAGGCCCCACAAGGATGGGGACAATGTATATTTTGTTCATCATTGAATACTTGGTAATTAGTAGAATAGGTTTCAAAAATCAGGATACTGTTTAGGAATATAAATATTTTATACATAATTATAACAAGCTTGGAATAAGGAGAATTTTTATATACATTCTAAAGTAATGTACTGAAATTTCGATGATCAACCTAAAAGTAGGTTTCAAAAATTTTAAAAAGTCCATTTCTCAGTGTGAAGATTTATAATAAATTTTTAATTTAGTTAACAGTCTTTATAGAAGAACCCTGAATGATAGTTGTCTGAAGAGAACTTTTCTCATCTTCAACGGAGAGAGCTGTGGGGATTGGTGGGAAACAGACGAAATTCTGCTCTGAGAACAAAATCAAGGTTATTTTGCATGAGGAGAAATTTAGCTAATGTGATACAAGTTACTGATTCTGAAAACTAGTAACATCAGTTCTTTGCGATTTCATAATTTATCAGGGGAGAGAGGAAGGCAGGGAGGGAGGGAGAGAGAGAGAGAAAGAGAGAGAGAAGAGGGAGGGGAGGGAGTAAAGGAGGGAAAGAGAGACAGAGGGAGAGAGGAACAGGGAGGAGGAGGGAAGGAGGAAGACAGGGAAAGAGAGAGAGAGAGAAGGAATCACAGTGGCCTGGGCTGCTTGCACATCTTGTATGTGTAAAGGATCAGGCATAAAAGGATGTAAAAAAAGCAAACTAAGAATCATTTTAACCATTTTACTTCTAATTCTTTTGATTTTTAAAAATGGAAAGAGGGTATATAAATGATAATTTTTTAAAAAGGCTGTTGATTCCTGGAAGTATTCCTCTTTTTCTCTTTATTCTGGTATTTTTGTTTTGCCCCTGCTCCCTCACTTCTAGGCCAGAGGTGGAGGACCTACTGCAAGTTTTTTTTTTTCCAAGACAAAAGATGCTAATGCAGAGTTGTTTTGTTAAAACTAAAACCTCAGTATTTACATTTAATTGCAGCATTGGCACTTAGCTATAAATACACAGGGTTTGGGTTGCAGTTTGCGCACTTAGTCTCTTAAGAGTTTCACCATCACTTTTAGGACAACCTATAATGAGCATTTGCTTAAGATATCTGAAGTCTAACAAAAAATACAATTCTTTTAAGCCTGAAATGGACTGTTTGTTGTATCACTGTTTTATTTAAAATGTGTCCATTTTATAGTGTCTTTTGTTAAAAATTAAATGACAAGTTATTTCCTTCTTAAATATTGTTTTTCAGACTGCTTCAATTACATTGTCTTTTTTCTTATGGAGAACTGACCCTTGGTTTCAAGAAAAGTATACAATAAACAGGAGTCTGAATATAATTAAATAAAGTTTTACGCATTTGGGAGTCAGTGTTTCTTTCTGGTAGTTTAGAAAAGAAAGAGAGACTCATCTTTCTAAAATATCAAAATTTAGTTCAATTACATAACCATGAAAAGGCAGTCTGTAAAATTTTTATGATGCATACTCAACATAAAATATGCTTCATTTAATTACGATTGCCATCATAACAACATATAAAGGAAAATGTTATAAAGGTTTATACCACATACACTGCAGAATGGAACAGATTTATATTTTTAACCTCAAAAATAAAAGCCATTCCAAATATTTTTAGTACTTTACAGACAAACCATTCTGAATGCATAGAGACTAGGATTTTAAACCAAGTTTCATTTTTCTTTGATTTTTATAGGCCACTTGTAAATGCAATTTCCATTCCTTAATATCCATTCACTTCACAGTTAATACTTTTTGAGTAATACAGATGACTTGAAATTAAATCAGATACATCTTTTTTTCATGCACTAAAGTGTTAATACTAGGGATTAATGAGCTTTATTCTCAGTACCTGGCTTATTCTTTGGTAGTCAAGTAAGTGACACAGGAACACATTAACTCTTTCCAACTGACAACACTCCTTAATACACTGTATTAAGCACTGACAATCTTAAATATGAATTATATCTAATTCAAATTTATTTACAGTGACTAGTTTATTCATATGATTTTAGACTCAGAGCATTTCTACTGTTAACAATACCTCTAGCAGCAACCTGTAGTTATTGGGACTTACAGAATTCCAGCGAACATTATGTAAAGTCAGTGAAAACTATTCTGTTCTCTTAATTGGTAAGCAATTTTTATCTAGTTGCAAAAAGAACAGTCTCAAACTTGCCTCCAAATTCTTGTTTGTATGAGGTTGATTGTAACTCAAGATTCTTGGGTAGAGGATTTTCCAATACCATACAAAGCATGATAGACAAACACTGTAATTTCATATAATTTTTCCTTAGATTAGTTTAGGTACAGGTAATACGCAGCATCTATCCTAGTATGTGCTTTGCTATTCTTTTGTGTAAATCACCTAGACAATATTAATAAACAGTTGCTGTAAATCATTGCTAATTGCCCATTCCATCCTGTGCTTTTTAAAATAAAATAATTAGTAAAATTCTCCCTATATTCTGATTTCAGCTGCTTATATCTGGATTCTTAAAATATTCACAAGCCAAGCTGGTTCAGACAGTTCTTCCCAATCTGAGCACCATCAGCTGAGGAACTGCTCCTATGTTTGCCCAGTGGAGGAGTTACACATTGCCTTTTGAAGAATGACATCCCAAACCACAGCCTTGACATTTGGCCTATCTTTGAATGGCTTGAGATACAGCTCTTAAAAATAATCTTTATGATTCAGAATAACTTTGGACATTCTGACTTTTAACACTAAACTCCACAGGAAGAGTTTAATTATGTGGGAAATGGGGTTATATAATCTAAATTGCTACCGTTCCAGAGAAATTCTCATGGGTATTTCTATTATTTTATAGAAGAATCTGTAGAAGCCTTTCTCTTCTTTGGCAGTTCAGTTCCTAGAAGCCAATTTTGATGAATTTCATATCTGCTATCTGGCAGAACTGTTCTTAAATTCAACTTAATATTTTTTTCTCATAAGTTTGTAAGTTAGGGTTACACAAAAAGAAAATGAAATTAGTTCTTAGCATGGAACTAAAGAGATACTATTAATGGCATTGTGTTGTTCTTATCTTTCAGGCAGAAAACCTTAAAATACTGATTTCTTTACCCCCTCAAATCTTTGGTGACCCAATCACATTTTCTCCCTAGTATTTCTTATAAGAATCTCTTTTATTCTCAATGCTAACAGTTGACAGCAGCACACCAGCTGTCTATCTTATATTATTAAGATCACTCTTAGCTAGTACTCTGCTATCGACCTGTGTCAATCAATCATCTGGTGCTGAAGGACAGACTTAGATTCCTAACATGCTATTCTCAGTGAGCAATCACTGTGGCTTTAAAAACTATTGTGATTTCTTTTCCCCTACAACATGAAATCCACACATCTTTGCATGCTTTGAAGGCTGTCAGTCACACAGCCAAGCCTTGCCCATCTGAGGCTCTTCCACTGGAACCTCTGTTCCTGCCAGGCTGATTTCTGTCTGATGTCTCCTCTCAAATTACCGTCCTGCTTGAGCCTCTGCCTCACCTATGCTGCTGCTATACTGTCTGTTAACCTCTCTTCTTTCCTTTTTGCTCATTTGTATCTCACCCATTCTCAGGGCCCAAATTAATTTTTCTTAGAATCTTTGTTTTCTTATGTTATCTGCACTGGACAACAAACAGATTATTCTGTACCAGCCTATTCTGTGAAATAGTAAATGAATGAGACAGAAAGTATATTACTACTAGATTCTCTTTAACTCTGATTTTAGTTATAGAAATCTATATCCTCGTCAAATATTTAGGTGCAATACAGGTATGTTAAAAGTAGAAGTATTTGGAAAAAAAACCCTAAATACCAATGCTATAAACTTCTTTGGCCAAAGGAAGTATGGGATATGTTTAATGTATCTCATTAAGTTTAATACAGTGCTAATATATGATGCAAAGTTTTTGATGAGCTGTCTTTCTCAATATCTTGTCATAACAGTAACAGAGATGAAAATAAAACCCAAATTTATTGCTTTTCTTTTTTTTCCACTGGTCCACATATTCCACTAAATCCCTTTTCTTCAATAAGTGATAAGATATTCTTAATTCCATACAGCAAGTAGTCAGCCTAAGAAAAAACCTTTTGTATTTATGTTTACTATGAGATAACCCGGAGAAAACAAGTTGCAAACTATAAGCAACAAATGGAAAGAGTTATTCATAATCACATCTTATTCACAATTGTCATCTTTTTGCCAGAAAACCCTGTCCAACGGCAGTGCCTGTAATGTGATGTTCATACATAGAAACATTTAAATAATTCACATGAATTTGTCAAAGTGCTGGTTATGCTGACACGCTTACTGAGAAGAGAGGATTACGTACTATCCTTGAAGCAAGTTATTAGCTCTTTTCTAACCTTTCTCAACTCGCTCAGATGAATGCTGGGCAGTCCTTTGATGGGACCTTCACTCTGCCCCTTATGCTTACCCATTATTCTGCTCTGGTATAGACCTTTAACTTTGACGGTTATGAAAAAGACTTTAAAATATAGGAAAGTACAGGAATTCCGGAATAATTTTTTCAATACTTGTACCACACACACTCACATACATATAATAGTTTAAAATCTAGACATTCTTACCATAAAAACTTTTTATGATACTATATTTTATAGAGATAAAATATTTACTGTAAAAAAACTTTATCCTATTTCTCTTTTCCATATACTCAATGGGAGCTAAACAAGTCTGCAGCTTCTTAATGGTATTTTTATAAATGGCCTAATTGTGTTCCTTCCCTCCTGTCCTCCTTCCCTTCTTTCCTTTTCTCCCTCATCCTCCTCCATCCTTTTTTGTGCTAGAGACTGAACAAGGACTTTGCATTCACTAATCACACTCTCTACCACAGAGCTGCATCTCTAGATTGTATTTTTCCAATAGATAGAAACCTTTTCTAACAATCGTAATTACTCTGTAATGCACAACAGTTTCACTTCCATAACTCTGTGCCCTCCGTAATATGTGCAGATATATACAAACATGCACTTGCATGTTTTTCGCAGTGGTTTTTCAAAACAACTAAGTATATAGTAACAATAAACCAGTTAAAAAAGTTATAGTGTAACTATACAAGAGATTTAAAGCCCTTTATTTAGTGAAAAAATATATATGAAGGAAACAGAATTTTTCAAAGACATCATATCAGGTGATACAATTAGTTTATAAAATTGTATATAATATACGAAAACATTTTATAAAAACATCAGATTACTTAGCTACTTTAAAATCTAAGATTAATTTGTGTTGCTTTTGTTATCTGCAAAATATACATAGTAAAATAAGTACTTTTATATGTTTAGCCTCTCAAAAAGTTATTTGATATTTCTCTGACTCAAAGTAAGCATGTATATATAACTATTTTCTTTAAGAGTAGCAAAATTTATGGAGGAATAGGAATGGGAATAGAAATAGCTCCTGAGAGACACAAGGGATCCCAAATGGGTTGCCCCATAATTATTAAAAGTAAAAAGGAAGCATGTATTTAAAAGAGAAAAATGCAACCGTTTTCTTCTTTTCTCATTCTCCTTTAATGTTTGCGGATCTTTCCACAGGTATGGGGATCTTATAAACCTGAGAAAAAAAACGAGGTTTAAAATTTACATATGGCTGTGAGATTTATGTGAAGTACATGTGCTATGTAGGTTTTACAATTTTACTTCTTAACAGCTAGAAATTCCCCAGAAAGATAAATTAAAGGACATACGGGTCACAGTTATGAAGAACTATTTACTTGATTGTTTTGTAACATAATAAATCAAGATTTTACAATTCTTATAATAAAATAGTTTTTAGAATATTTTAAAAAGTTATTTGAACTGAGACAGGTTTCCTTTTACAGTCAAGGCTGTCTCAGGTGCTTTGCTTTAATCTCCCACACCCAAAGGAAGTCAGTCTAGCATCGGAGGGTTCAGACCTCTCATCCTGTTTTGATCCTGTTTGTTTTATACTTGAAGGATGTTTGCTTTGGAAGAGGAGATTTATGGCTGAAGAACTATGACTAAATAGCTTATTTGCTAAGATAAACCAATCTGAATTGGCATTAAAGTATGAAAACTATTATCTTCTAGTCCTCTAATTAATAAAAACAACTCCTTGCTTAAAGAAAAAAGTATACAAAGATCATTTACAATTTGAATGCTTTTTAGGTAATCATAAATAGCAATAAAAATAAACCTTAAAGAAACAACTCAAAAGAAGACAAGCTGCTTCGTTTATCATAGAATACAACTTGACAAATAAACCCAACACTGTAAAAGAAATAAAAATGGTTAAAAAATAACATAAGAAAGTTATAAACAGCAAAAATGCTTACATTATATAGAATAAAAAAATTTATTTACTATTCAAAGAATGCTCATAAATCAATAAAAAATAATTCACAGTCCATTACAAAAATGGAAAAAGGTCATCAACAGGGAGCACACATAAAAAGGAAAATATATCACCAATGTGAATATAAAAATGCTTAACCTTACTCTTAAAGAAATGCATACTAAAATGAGACACAATTTTCCACCTGTCAGACGGGAAGGTCAACTGCTTACTAAATAGACTGCAGGCTTGGGGAAGTAAGCATTCTTATAGATTACTCGTTGTTCATCTGAATTTTTTTTTAACCAAGAAAATTTGGAATATTTGGAATTTAAAAACATGTTATTTGAATCTTAAAATTGCATTTCTCAGAAATCTCAGAATTGATCCTATAGGGCTATCAAAAGAAGCCTGCAAAAATGTTTGAGGAAAGCTGTTCACTTATAACATCACTTGTAATAGTAAATTCAAAAAATATTCAAAGTTCTTTTCTTGCAGAACTTGCACTCTCGTCTATAAAGGTATATGGATAGAGAAATTTTTTTAAAGATTCAAATTATACTTTTTGTTTTATTTTGGTTTCAGTGTTGGGATTGAATCCAGAGTGTGGTAAAGGGTAAACATGCAACGTACCATTGAGCTACCAACACCCCACATGCTTCATATAGTACGCTTATAATGCTTACAGTATATTGATCAGAAAATAATCAGCGTTTGTAGTTTGGAGAGTCTAGAGACCTGATGGTTAATCTAGATTGTCCATTTGATTGGCTTGAGGGAGGCCCAGGACATTAGCACAGCACACTCGGGGTGAGTCTGGGTATGTGCTGGGGCCTGACTTTGGGGATTAAATCAGGTCCCCAGCTCCTTTCACTCTGGCTTGATCCCAATCTGTGTTTCTTGAAGTAAGCAGCTTTCTTCCACCACTTGCTTCCACCACCACGATTCTGCCTTGCAGCCAGCTCACCATGAAACGAGACCTCTGACACCGTGCGGTAGAATAAGCATTTCCTCCTCTGTGTTGTGTAGGTCAAGCATTTTGGTCCAACAACATGAAGGCGGCTAATACACTAGGGAAGCCGATAATTTGGAAGAGACTGAAACTGCAAAGTTATTTTTTTATTTTCTAGCACTGTGAAGACACACACATTTGCCTTTGTCTTTGTAGGGTACATAAGTATAAATTACTTCTTGGGAATAGGTAAAGTACTTCACAAAAACAGGGATCATACTCACCAAATTGTGAAGAATGAAAGTGTGGGGTGTGGCCAAAATATCTTTGTTTGGGGTTGAATGAGAAATCAAGGCTCTACATAATTTTAACTATGTCAATATCTTTGTGTTCTCCTTTAGTAGCTTATCCCTATTATAGGCTAATTAGGGCCTATAATAAAAAGATCTTTTTTCTTACTTTGAGCAGGGCAAGTACTCTACCACTGAGCCACATGCCAGGCTTTCTAAAGACATCTCCTGCAGAGAAAATTACAAATCCATCTTCCAAAACATCTTTAATTTGCTGGCATTTGACTTTTTTCTTAGCCCAACTAAGAGCTGGCTATGCACTTTATTAAAAATAAAACTTATCCAACTTGTGAAGTTCTGGAGAAAAATTAACAGCCATGAAATAAAGTTTTGGGAAAATACTGCCATATTGTAAGACACTCCCAGTTTCACAGATCATCATAACTTGGCCTGGTCCATAAAGTTACTAAACCAGGTATGATAGCACAAACCTAAGATCACAGCACTCAGGAGGCTGAGGCAGGAGGATTGCTGAGAGTTTGAGGCCAGCCTGGGATACCTAAACAAGTTCAAGATCATCCTGCATTACATAGCAAGACTCTGACTCAAAAAATAATTATCATAAAGTTACTACATCAATCATATGGAGTACCATATAAAGCACTACCCTGACCAGAGGAGGCCTGATATGATCTTAGAGAGGTTATATTTTGCTATTACAATTTATGTTCTAGACATGCATCTGAGCTGAGGTTTGCTCTGTTTTATCCAGGTGATGGGACAGTGAAGATGTTGGCTTCTTTAATCCAGTCTGTGAGCTCCAGCCCACTTCAGCTGCCCCCATTCTGACAACTTCTGAAGTAAACAAGATGAAACTGCTGAATGTGGCAGGAGATCATTTCAAGTTTGAGACTGAACTGGGCTACAAAGTGAGCTCAAGGCCAGCCTGAACTACACAGTGAGACCCTGTCTCAAAAAAAAAAAAAAAAAGATGAAACAGCTTTTTAAACCAAACCATGCAGGTCTTTCCCACACTTTGGCATATACAAACAAAAGAGATTCTGATGATGAAGCTGCTCAAGATGAAGTCAGAGTGTACATCAAAAAGAAAGAAAAACTGACATTTTAGGTCCAGAAATGGACTATGTTGAAGAGAGACTATCCCATGAGCTTGTCTTCCATAATTCAAACATCAAAGGAACTTGTGGCTGTGTAGAAAACTTTTAATATTGAAACTTGGGGACTCCTCTGGCTGCAAACTCCAGGAAAGTACATGGACATGCTGGAGTTTACTGAAGACACTAAGTGATCATCACATGCTTAAGGTTTAGAATGTGTTGGCAGTCTTGTGAATAAAATGGTGCATTTTGAAAATGAAGCTAGTGAGTTAGAGTCCACAAGTGGCATTTTGGTATTTGGATTCTCCATAGCGGACAGAAAATGAGAACTCATTGCCCTCTTTGGGTCATTGTTCTATAAAGAAAGAAAAAAAAATCCTGCTCTGCACTTAACTCTCTTGCATCCTTTCTGTTAGAACCAGTTTCATAAAAATTGCCTTTCTGCTAAGAGTTCAGGAAATGAGTTAACAGGTGTGCACTAATTAGATCTTTATTGGATGGCTTGAATGTACATCTCCCTTGGCATTTTCCCAATTAGAATGGTGACCTCTAAAATTCAGAGGCAGCAATCCTTACTGTTCACATTGACATGCTGGTATATTCTGTTTTCCTTTTCTCTCCTCCTCCTTTCTCTCCGTCTCTCTCTCTCTTCTTTCTTTCTAGACATGTTTTTGCTATGCTGCCCCAAGACTGACCTCAAACCTACAATCCTCTTGCCTCAGACTCTCAAGTTACTGGAATTACAGGTATGTCCTGCATCTAGCTTGGCATGATACTTTTACATTTTTTTTCAAAATTTCATTGTCAGATACCCAATTTGTGTATGATTCAATGGTTCCAGGTACCAAAAGGTGAGAAATAATTCACCTTAAAAGAAAAAAAAAACTCATTTGTTTCACTGCTCTGCAAGTCTCTTCAACAGGAGCTGATGGCCAGTCCAGGGAGTGCATGCCTATCATCTCAGCATTTGGGAGACTGAGGCAAGAGAATTGCTGTCACTTTGTGGCCAGCCTGGGCTACATAGTGAGACCCTGTCTCAAAAACAAACACAAACAAAAAGGAGCTGAGTTAGATTATTCTAGTTGGAAGCTCTTTTAAAAGCCATAAGCCCACTGTTATGGATTAAAAACTGGTGGTCAATGTAACACCAGCTGAATTAAATCAGCATGGTGCTGAGCATAGATGGTCCACCTGAGGAAAGCTGCCAGCACAAATAGAGACTTGGAGAGGAAGAGCAAGGCATTGTGGATTCTCCTATGTGTTGCTGTTTGAGCTGTTGGTTCTCCTGGAGGGCCTCATCATGACTAGCTTGCCCAGTGTGAATTCTACCATTGTCATTGGAGGGGCTCAAGACCTTGTTAGTGAGAGTGGCTGTGGTTCACTTTGGGGGAGCTCTGGTCCTTACATCGAGCATTGCTTCGTGGCTCCAGAGGGGATGATGTGTGCAGCTTAATCTCTTGGAGGAACTCATGATGCTGGCTTTCTGGCATGTACTCGACTGTTCCTATCATTGGAGAAGCTTGGGACCTCCGTTGCTGATGGCTGTGTTGTTTTTCAGGACAGCCCTGGTCTTTATTATGAGCGTGACTTCTTGGCTCCAGTTTAGAACCCTCAACCTACCATCACAGCTCCTTCACCCTACTTGCATAGACTCTAGTTTCCACCGCTGACCATTGGGCCTTCCTAGCATGGCTCCATAAAACAGAATGGCATGAGTCCTTCTCATGGGCTCTAGACCTCCAGCTGGACTCATGGGAGGCACTGTCATGGTCTCTAAGTTTTCATCTGGACTCATGCAGGACATTGCTGTGGAATCCAGGTCCTTGGCTGGATATTCCAGGTCTTTAGTGTTGTCGATAGATTTCCTGCACTTTCTTGTGTTAACTCTGGGTGACCATCATAAAATAATACTATAAATTCTGTGTCCTGATTCTAGTTGTTCTCCTCTCAACCCCTGACTACAACACCCACCCACATGTGTCAATTCTCTAAGTGATCTAAGTGAGAAAACAAACTCTGGAAAGCCAAAGGGCTTTCGTTGATACCACTCTTTGGGGGCAGAAGAGACCTGGCACTATACCTGCCTCTCCCTTGTCCACATTGGCAACATGCTCTGCACTCCAAGCAATCAGTGAAGGTACATGGTGGTCTGGTTTCTTCACCTGGTCAACATGTTGATAGTGTCTTTGTAATCTGATGGAGATCACATCAATTTTATTTTGAGGGGCAACAAGACTATTATGACTCCTTTGGAATGCTGTAGTAGGAATGAAACAGAACATGGGGTGTTTTCTTAAAATTCTCAGTATATGTATACTTCACAGTTCCTAAGTCCAGATGCTAAAATTTTAAAACAATATTTGAACCTAAAACTTTTATTTAACTTAATACCAACTTTTTTTTTGGTACCGGGGATCAAACTCACAACATTTTGCTTGCCAGGCAGGCGGTTAGGCTACCTAAGCTAAATCCCTGACCCCCCCCCCAACTTTTTGTTTTAAAGTACTCACTTTAAGTACTTGGTTTATTGGTTTTCCTGGATTTGGCACAGTAACTACTCTGTGAGATGATATATATACTTTTGTGAAATCAGATTCTCCGAATTACAGTAGCTAAATTCTTTTGTTTGTTCTGTTTAACAAAGTATCTGGACCAAAATGCACTAAAATCTAGAGCACTAGTTATATGTAAATGTTCATGATTTATCATTAATATAATTGTTGACCCACTCATAATTTGTATGTAGACACTGAGTTATCAATTAAAATCTGGCCTCTTAAAACTCACATTTAAAAAAAGTCACATTTTTGTCACTGTTCTGTCTATATAACTTAAGCAACTTTTGATACACTGTAATCTCTGAAATATAGTGACAAGGAAGCCATGTCCCACTTATATTCTCTGTCATTGAGTATATTCAATACAGCATAAAAAAGGAACAGATTTAACGGAGATTCTTCTTAATTTCAGTGATTGACATTGTAGGTACAATGTAAAATTTTCTCTGGGTACCTTTATTGTTAATTTATCAGGTCCCATTATGTTTTTCATGGACAAATATGCTATATTCATAATCCCTTAACATACAGTTTCAAAGTCTAGAAAGGTCTGAAAAATCACAAGTATTTTCCTAAGTTTGCTGTAAAGTCCTGTTGTAGTAAAATATGATCTGCTTTAGGGCAACAATTCGTATATGTCATTACATGTTTCTGATAATCAGGTGCTTCTCTGGAACAACTGAAAGTATTACATAATTAAGATACTACACATCATAGTTCCTGTGTAATATATAGAAAATTCTGTGATGCCTACAGTATAGCCCAAAGATATTTAAATGAAGGAGACGGATCTGATTAGGTTCTATATTATGTTTTCAATATGTGAACAATACTATGCATATACTATAGCAAAATTCAGAATTTTACAATTATTTTTGAGGAGCTGAATCTTCAATTTTAGACTTTTTTCTCTGGCACACTCTTAATAGGCAATCAAGATTCCTAACAATATAACACAAAGATACACATACATTTTTCTTTTCTTTTTTTAATGCAGGGTTTCACTGTATGGTTCAGGCTGGCCTTGAAAGCCCAGACTGGCCTTTAAGTTGTAGCAATCCTCCTGCCTCAGCCTCCTGAGTGTTGGAATTACAGGCGTGTGCCACCGTGCCCAGCTTGGCACATGTTTTTCACAGCTAGACAACCTTCTCTGACTCATCCAAGTCTGAGACAGGTGTTCTTCTTAAGTGTCCCCATAGTACTACATACTTTGGTTATGACTGCTGCATACTTGTCAATATCTCAGTGATGGCAGGTGCTGACCCCTGGAATTTTATTTACCAGTAATTTCCAGTGTCTACTTCAGTGCTTGGTGTACAGTACTTACTTGATTAAAATAATATCTGAGTTTGAGAATGAAAGACATAAGGAATCTTGTAAGTGCCTTCACAAAATTGAAGGTTTCTATAAAAGGGTCGGCACTACTCTTATTCACCTTCTATCCTTTCATTACTTAAAATTCTTCCTATTCTTATTTCACCAAAATATTTTAACAGTTTTGCATTTACTGTCATTTCTAGTGCAGCAATAATCATGCTCATTTTATTTCAAATTATAGTTTGTAATCTTTCATTTTAATTATTATGCTTTTGCTTTTCAAAACAAGCTTTGGTGTTTAGATGCATTTGATTAAACTTTTATTGAGTCTCCATCGTTACTGTATTTAAAAAAACTTTATCATCAATAGCAACAGTATCAACAAATGAACAGATCTAAATTCTAAAATACCAATAAAACTACCTATACCTCAACATAAATAATATTGACTGTATAGATAATATGTTCACCACAGCTAAGCTCTTTTTCCCATGATTTACTCTCATTTTTATCACTAAGTGGACTTGCAGTCAGATTTTCTTGGCATTCATTCCGATTTGAGAGACATAATTTTAACATTGCATTGTTTCTTACACTATCCAGGAGCACATTTCAGCCTTAAAATTCAATATATAAGCAGGAAGGTGGCTAGACTGACAGCACCACAGGAGGATACCACTAACTTCCCTGTTTACAACCAATCAGTGCTGGAATATGCATGATTCTTGGTACTTAATTTGGGCTCAAACTGTGGTTTCTTTAGAAGTTTTGACCCTCTCATGACCTTTAGGTTCTTTAGCCAGGATCTTGTTGATTTTCAGAGGATTATGATTGTGTTCCAAGAACAAATTGTGATGTTCATTTGCCTGCAAGTGTCACAGATCATGAAGCATTACCAGTAATAGAACGTCTTACAGATCACCAATATCCAGCTACCCAAGGCCAGTCATCTAGGAAGCAGAGCCTCCCCGGAGACAACTGCAGCCTTGATGAGGGGCTCAAGAGTCACAAGGCTCAACTGAGCTGCACTGAGATTTCTAATCCATTGAAGTTGTGAAATAAAATGTTTAAAAATGTTTTTAAACCATTACATTTTAGTGTAATTTGTTACACAGCAATAAATAACTAAAGTAATATAAGCCTTAAAGGAAAACATTTTTTAGCCTGACAATATAAAATTATAGTCTCAAATGATATACTTGTCTGCTTAATAATGCATCCTTTATATCTTTCAATATGATGCAAGTTCTTGATTAGTAGTAAATACATATGGCAAAGAAGACTCTGACACAAAAATAATTGACATTTAAAAAGTTTTGAAATCTACACTGAATTCTGGCACAATGCTCCAATGAAAACTTTTGGATAACAATGATGTACTGGAAAGAAAAATAGATTTACGAACTGCTGAGTCCACGTCTCATAAGGTCTTCATATAATCCAATGGTAAGGTTATCAGGCAAGAGAATTGAAGGTTTATACTCTTCACTGAAATGTTTGCCTCAAATACAAGTTACCATAAACCTTGAATTTTTTGTAAGTGACTATTAAGAATTCTGAAAGATTATGTTATAAATTTGAGTCACTTCTTGAGAAACTAAGATACTAAGAGGGTATGCCCTTAGATGTGTTACATACTACCCAAATTCAACCTGTTGAAAACATCATTTCATTTCATTTCATTTCATTTCATTTCAACTGTTCTTCCTTTAATCTTCCACACCTCAATAAATGGTGTTGCTATTGAGCGGAGTATGTAAACTGCTTGTCATTTGACATTGCATCAGTTTAGGAAGTCTTCCACTCAAATACCTCTCAAGCCTCGCGACTTCTTTCCATTGTCAATAACATCACTGACTCACGTCATCACGGTTTCTTTCACCAGTGCTACTGCTGCTACATAAGTCCACTTCACTCCCATCCCATTCTAATTATCCCCCCCAGCAGTTAGGGTCAGTCTTTAAGAGATATAAATCAGTACATGTCCCCTGAGCAAAATCCATCAACAAATCCTACTGTACATATAATAAAAGGTGAAAACTATTTGGGTATGTTGGCACACACCTGTAACCCCAACTACTTAAGGGGCAGAGGTAGTAAGATCACTTATTTGAAACCATCCCAGGCAAGTTAGTAAGACTTGGTTCCAAAATAAAATGTGAAAAGGGTTGGGAAGTCGTCAAAGTAGAGTGCTTTCCTAACAGGTTCAAGGCCTTAGGTTTAATCCTCAGTAAAGAAGTAGAAACTAACATGAAAACTTTATCACAGGATAAATGGTTCTGTAAGATCTGACAAGATCAGCACACTATTTCATCCTCTTTTTTTGCTACGAGCTGCTCTCATTTTGCTACAAAGGTCTTCAGTTTCTCTAAAAATTCAGGTTCTTTGCTTGGTTCTCACTTGAAAATTTTTTTCTCCTAGCTAATTACTATCTATATTACTAGACGTAGTGTGAAAAAAAAGTCTCTTCCCTACTATAAACTGGATACCCTTGTTATACTTTCCTGTAAATTTTTCATCACATTAAACTTGTTAGTATGGATATTTAATCTCTTCTGAAAGACTGCTTCCTCATGCAGCCTATATGAGAAATGTCATCAGTAACTACCAGAGTGCTTAACATATAAAAGGTGTTTAAAAATTATTTGTTAAATAAAGATATGAATAAAACTAAATACAGCACACTACTGTAGTTATAATTAGGAAAATATTTAAATTATGGCTTTTGGTAAATGTGCACCAATCTTCTTTCTTTCCTACTTTAAGAATTTGCCCTTGTATCTTCTTGAGAATAAAATATATTTGGTGTTGAGATCTGAAAAAAACCCCTAGCACTTGTCATAGCTATTATTACTTTCTCAACCAATCTATCTGTAATGATTTGCATTTAGATTTTCAGTTCACAATAACTAATAAGGATACCTGGATCAACTAATTATAAATATAAACAACTACTGTCTAGTAATCAAAGAGGGTATTTCTAAAAATGATAAAATCTATCAGGAAAGTGGTATCAAAGGTAAGCTGATACTTTTGAAAACATGGTCTCATTACAGATAAATTAGTTAGATAGGTTAGCTATTTAAGATTTAATAATATTCTAATGAGTAATGAAACATGTTCAGCAAGTGAGAATTTTTTTAAGAATAGGAACAGGAGGAACAGATCCTGAGAGACAAGAGGGTGCCAAGTAGGTCACCCAAGCAGAAATTATTTTACAACAAGCAAACCACTCCTAAAGCAAATCTCTGATGTGTGTATATCTTATTTTATTGGAAACATATTTACTAAATCTGTGTGGAGTTTTTTCTTTAATTCTTACTGATACTTAAAAGTTTTAAAGGTTATTTTTTGCTATCAAATGATATACACAATGCATGAAATCAACATAGAAGTCAATCACTATGAATTGCTATGAATAAACATTTTATTAACAGATCCCTGTTTCACTCACTATATGAGAAATGATTCTTATATAAGTGATTCCTATCTATTAATTTGTCACTAACATGTAGCTCTCCAGAATAACTGCTTAAAATGTATTCCTAGGAAATAAACATTTTTATTATTTTACTATTCACTAGATATTCATTATTCAAAAAATTATGAGCAGTGCTACAACCAATTTATGCTACACAATAAATGATGTATTCTATGAAAGTCAAATGTTTTCAGAGTCAATATAATCACAACATATGCTTTTTGGATTCACGTGTTCACTTACAGTTTGCTTATTGCTGCTTTATAAAGATAGAAGTTTGTACATTATAATAAGGCTTTATTGATTTATCTGTAACAGAATATACTAAGCATACTAAGTAAACTGGAAAAGCTAGGTCTGAGACTAGTATCATATAACAGCAAGTGGTACAGTATTTCAAGGTAAAATCAGAATGTTTGGATAAGAAAGATAAATGGTATAAACTGGACTAACAATGACTAATATTTAGTCAGTTCAGTAACACAAACTATTAGGTGGTAGACTTGTTTGTCCATAACAGGAAAAATATTTCCTCAGCATTTTAAGGAATAAGTCAATTATTCCATAGTAAACTATTAAATTTCCTTTTTTGGAATATGTTTCCTTATCTGAAGAGATGTAAAGCAATATTTAAGATTTACTTAGTGTGATATGGCACATACTTTTTCCCAATAAACTATTCCTTTTGGTCAATAACTTAAATCTTGATTTAATGAATTCAGGTAATTCATTTGACTTGGGCTTTTTTGTTAGTAATGAAAAATTTTTAAATTTTTAAAAGATTTTTAAATAAGCTATTTTCAAGCAACATGGGTTTCAAAATATGTTAAAATTGACAAAAATAAAAGCTTGGCTACAATTACATAATGAAATTTTCTAAAGTATTATTTTAAAAGTATGTAATTTAAAAATTCATAAGTCATATAGTGAAACATGTGTTATCTGTGTTCAGTTCCAGTTTTGAAGTGAGAGAATAAAATTATCATTCGACTTTCCTTTTCACTTTTTAAATGGAATAGTCTGATGACTTCTGATTGCAGGCCAATGAGCAAAGTGGGGTTTAAACAAAGATCAGAGTATATTCATGGCTCGGTGCCTCGTTTGGTTTATCATCAGCAGAACACAGCTAGTTAGAAAGTTATTTGGGGGCATAAGTTTTTTCTTTATTACTTGTACACTGTTTAATTTCCATTGCTAATGGACCCTCGAATACTCAAAGGAAGCAGGAAGTATACTGATGTGGAACACAAATTTATGAAGAATACAGAAATAAATATGTAAATTCACTTCAAGATACTTTTCCCCAGATCTGTAAATTGTGGTTGTTTGAATAGACTTTGTAGGTTGTCTATTAAGTAGCTATTACTTAAAAAAGAAAAAGAAAAAAAATTCTCTTTTTTTATTTGTACCAGGAATTGAATTCACGGCCTCGCACTTGCCAGGCAGGTGCTGTACCACTGAGCTTACCTCCCTGGTCCAAAGAGAAAAATATTGGGATAATAATAAAGGTTTTCAAATAGCATTGGAGTAAAGACCAAAACACCCACAATATACTATTGGAGGAAATATTCTAAAAAATGAAGGCTGAAAAATTTTTATCATTTCAAGAGTAAAATATTAAGAATTCCAAATATCATCTCACAAACAGTAATTTAATGTCATAATATGGTACTAAATTTTAATCTACTTTTTAATTTATATTCAGTTCCTAAATCAAACTTAATAGACCTTTATAAAATTTAACAAATTTTAAGGCCTTCTCTTACATAGCTGAAAACAAACAACATGTGATATTATGTATTATGAATATTAAATATTGTTTCAATAAAATTTATAAAGCAATCAATGTAAATTACCTTCTTTTCTTACACCAATACAAAAAGAATGTTTAAAACACTACCTAGAGAATATATATTGTTATTAAAGAGATTAAGGAGCGAAGATAGGCTGAGAAATATGGCTATAACATTGCTAAGGTTTTTGATCATTTTAAACCCAGAAAAGTTTCAATTAATGATGGAAGAAGTGATTCACTGATTTTTATACTGCCAAGTGAAATGCAGCAAGCTAGAAAAACTGGTTAGTTTTATTAAGGTATCTTATTAAGATGGCTTATTAAGCTACTCATTCTTGTTTTCATAGGGCTTTAGGCTGATACTAAACTTTAAAATGTAGGATTCTTTCCTTCCTAACTTTCATAAAAGTCATATATAATTAGCACTGAATGAAATTTTCTAATGTCAACATTTCAAATTTTGATTAACAGGGAATACAAGTCAACCTTATTCAAGTTTAATTCAAAAGACTGGCAACATCCTTTGGGAGACCAGTAGAGATAAAATATCAATGCACCTTCAAATTTCAGGATAAGCCATCAGCCTACAAAGTAAAAGTAATATTCAACTTATTAAGCTGGCATAGTGACAGTCATTTTCTCTACTTGATTCAGTTTTGATTCATAGACACTATATTCTCAAGTTGAAATAAACATTTAGGGTCTATAATGCAATTAGGATCCTCCTGTTGATATATATTGTTGTTTAATTTACACAGAATATGAAAGATATTTTTAATAAAGACAAAGCAGTAGTTTAAAAAAAGCGATACAGGTACTGAACGTAAAGTAAGAAACAAATTTAGGTAGTGGTAGGTTTTCTGAACAACATATAAATAAAAGCCTGGCAAAATTTTACCTGCTGGGAAGGCTATAATTATTTAGATTTATACCTTTATATCCCTGAACATAAAGATCTTTCAACAGAAATCAGAAAAATTTAAAAAGTTAGCATAATTTAAAAAGTTATCACTCATCATTATTATTATGAAGTGAAGACAGATTAGGAGTGTCATTTTTCTCTTTAGCTGTCTCTTTTATACAGTATTTAAGGCTAGAACTAGGGCGATTTGAATGAGGTACTCACCCTGATTTAAAATTTAAGGGAGCACAAAAACTCAGTGATCAACACAGTATTTTAGTGAAATATACATATTTTAAGATGCATGGAAGCCCTTTTCTTTTATTAGTGCATATAATTATACAGAATATTGGCCTTCACTGTGACAATTTCAGGTATGTAAAACATATTTTGATCCTGTCTATGTCTCCTTTTAATTAATATTTTAAACATTAAAATCAATCTAAACTCCATGATAAAATACCAACATTTTAAATGAGGAAAGTTTCTTTAAAAGATGAATTAGGCTAAAAGGTTGGATAGTTTAAGTATATCTGCTATAATTTACATAAACATAGAATATTTGACTCAAAAACTTTTAATGTAAAATTTAATAACAAATCCCTAAATATCAAAGGCACCAGATGCCCCAAATCTCCATGTTTAAGACTATTTCTAATTTTTAAGCACTAAACTCCTTGGTACCTGTTGAGTTTTCTGAATTATTTAGGCTGACTGATTCCACTGCCAAAGTTACTTCTCTTAACTAATCATATGGCCGATTGATGGTCTTTGTTTGAATTAATTATATTTGATAATAAAGTAGTAATTTTCTATCATTTTATCAACACTTAATAACTGAAATCCTTTTGTACAAGTTTTTATCCTTTTTGCCTTCCATCACTCTTTGTTTTTATTTCCCTGTAAGAGTTTAACATTTTACATACAAATAGTTTTTTTTCCCTGATGCATAAATTGCCCTAAGCTTTTCAAGCTGGCTTCTGTGTCCTTTTCAATATAACCTCATATTTTCATATGACTATTGTAAGTGCCTTCTTGTTCTCTAGCACAAAATGATACCTCAGATTGTGTTTATACTTTTCATAACCCAGACCTAGGAGCTTCGGTATCTTTTAATAGGAAGTAGTTTTCAGAAACTAAAATCTGGACATTACATGTGCCCACTGATGTAAGGGTTTTTTCAATGGGTAGAGCTAAGAAAAAATACATATTTAAAATCATTAGTTTATATTGGTAATTCCAGTTCAAATTTAATGTTAGTTTTTTTCTCCTAATACCATTTATTTTACAGTGAAAATCTTGGTTTCTAGTAATTTTTATTTTCCCAACTGTCCCCCTCTCCCATACTCCCCCTCCCCCACCTCGTTCTGCCAGGCATGGTGGTACACATCTGTAACCCCAGCACTTGGGAGGCTGAGGCAGAAAAAGTTCTGAATTCAAGCCAGCCTGAACTATAGAACAAGACCCTGTCTCACAACAAACAAACAAACAAACAAACAATAAAGATGTTGTTATCAATAGTGTCAATTATGGACAATAATGAAAAACTTTAGATTTCTTTGCATTTCTTTTTGTGTTTAGAATATATGCCGTTAAGGATATACAGGGTGTGATGATCAAAAGATATTTTAGGCATGGTGGCACATGCCTGTAATTACAGCTATTTGGGAGGCTGGGGTGGAAGGACTGTAAATTCAAGGCCAGTCTAGCAATTTAGAAAGAAAGACCCTGTCTCAAAATACAATTGAAAAAGGACAGGGAAGTTAGCTTAATGGTGGTGCACTTGCCAAAGATGTGCAAGGCACTGGGTTCAGTTCCCAGTATTGCAAAACAAAACAAAACAAAGCATCCACCTGGATTATTTTTTCTCTGTATCTTATGAATTTGAAACACAATTAGATATTTTCATTTTTATGTGTACTCACTTTTATGTCTTGCTTTTTGTTTTAAATTTCATTTAATTTTTGAATACTTAACACATATACATGGTGCAAAAGTCAAAAGTATACAAAAAGTCTTAATTTAAAAAGTCGCATTTCTATCCTTCGCCTCTAACCCCTGCCCATCTAGCTCCAAAGGTACTCATTCTCATTACTTTCTGATTTATCCTTCCTGTTGTTTTTATTTGTATTTTTCAGTAGTCTAAGTAATTGATTTTTTTTCAGTTATCAATTTGCCTTGGGAATCAATATCAATTTTTAGATATCATCTTTATTCTTTTTTATAGCTGTATTCTCCAGTGTGAAGGAACACCAATACCTACAGCTACTTAATCATTTGGATTAATTTCATATATTGTTAAAATAATATAACTTTTTTGCTATTTGATATTAATGAAAGTATATGATCAGAATTGACTGTTAGAAGTGAGCTTCCTCCGAGGTAAATGTAATTTTGTTAGATACTGCCAAATTCTCTTGCCTAATTGCTTTACCACTTTACATTTCCACCAGTACTGTATGAGAATGCACCGAACCCTCTTTACTTCCAGTTTCTGAGATCTACTGTAAAATCCTATTTTTTCAAAGTTACATACTACCAACATTATTTATGAGACTAAAATTTTATTTTTCCCTATATTTGATTCTGAAGTGGTAATTATAATTTTTAAATTTAAAATGTATATGTAGAAGACATTCGATGGCTTAAATTGAGAGCACACTTTATGTTTTAAAGCACTTTTATGTATATGCTTTTTTGTTTGATTCTTATACCAATGTTTCAAAGTAGAGAAATCAAGTATACCAGCTCCATTTCCAGATTGAGAGGAAACACAACTTAATGGTTTATAAGTACCTAAGGACTATCATGGCATCTGTTAGCTCACTGTTACTTCTACTAGATAATAAATTGCCTCTCTTTCAACTCGCAATTCTAATATTTCAATTTATTATATGCTAATGTAACTAGCTAGACAGATGCATTAGAAGTACAGACTTAGGCATCATATTTACTTCACAAATAGCAGAAATAAGACAGGTATTATTGAGTTAAGTTCATATTTTATTTTGGATAAAGCTTCATTTGTTTGGGTTTAGCTTAGGAATTTTAGAAACTATTTAACCAACTCTAATAATAAAGTTTATTTTGGGAAATATGTTATATTTTAATTTGAAATAAGAGTTATATAAACATAAGTAACAAGTTGAATATATTGAATTATCCTTTAATATATAAGCAATTCTATTAACTTTCTAACATCTTAGAAAAATCAAATGAAAAGTAGCAAAATATAATTTCAAGATTGGATTAAAGTTCAAAGGCTTCTTTTATACTAAAAAATGTCTTGTTATATCCTTGAAAAGGTAAGAAAAAGTTTTATTCCAAGTACAAAATGTTTAATCTAAATTTTTAATTAGATTGGCTCAACCTTGGGAATAACAAGGATATATTTATCCTACCATATGAGCTTCAAGAAAATATTAAAGGATGGCATTAACAAACATTATAAATTGCGAGCCCTCAAACAGAAACAGTGAAACCAGTGAGCATAAATATAAACCCAGTTTTGGTCTTTTATTCATAATGTAAACTCTTCACCACAAAGCACAATCTGTATGTTAAAGATGTCGTTTATTTTTGAAGTTGAAAAATAACAAAAAGACTTTAGACCCACATATAAGAGGTACTCTTTTTATCCTTTTCTGAGACACTGACCTGTATACTCATTTAAAAATGAACACCACATCTTTACATTATTAAATCTTTGTTTTGATCTATTAGTATTCACCAAAGTGCCATTTTATAAAACCCCACACTGAATAGACAAGGCTGGAGGTGACCATCTGCAGCTTTAGAGTCTGCGTTTGAATTGATGAAAAGAGCTTTGTGTTTTCATTGCCAAGTTTGATTCTTCCAGTCATTAGGCATTCCCCTCAGATCGCATCAATGAAGCCGTACTCCCTTACACCCATGTGTTAAATTCTCCTCTCCTCATGGTTTCCTTTGCCAGCTCTACTCAAGAATGACTACTGGGTCTTAGACACATTCTTCTCACAGCTGTGTTAAAAAAGAGCATCAGAAAGTCTTCCTAAAACCCATATGTGTATCTGGTCACTTCTCTGTCTTAGGGTCACCTCACATTGTGGTGTGATTATACAGAGATTCATTCTTGTTCTTGAACTGTGCTACTCTCAACATTATGGGAAAGATTAGGCCTCTGTGAGTTAGTACTTTAGAACTTGGAACACTGATGTGAAATACACATAAATCAGCTCAAAAGGCAGATTACAAGGAAGATGTTTCAAGATACTATTTTTGTGTTATATTTGCCATTTTTATAGCTTCTCATATGGCAGATGGTTAACAAAAAAAGAAATAACATATGCTTACACATGCTTTTAGGATTCTATTGTATGTGACAAAGGGAAAAGTAAACTGATGATGATATTCAATGAACTATTGGTTTGTATGGTATAAATGTCAAAGTAACTACAATTAGTAAGTTCCAAAGTATCAGTTGCTGTATACTTTTAAGAATCTTTTTATTTATAGTCAGTCTTTCTATAGAAACATCTGACAAAATAATCTTCAATCACATAAATATTTTTTCTTTGTACTGCACGTAGGTCAAAGAACTGACAGGAAAAATTGCCTTTGTAGCATTAAAGAGGATAAAAATAAAGAAATACACATTTCAGCTGCTGCTGTATATAATGAGTTATAGAATATTTTTCCCTTTAACTGTAAATTATTAAAATGAATATATATACAGTGTTTATGATTTTATAGTCAAAGTTACAGTGAAATAAGCAAAAAAAATTATTTAGTTTATATACTGTATAAACTATACACACGTGCAAGTCCTTGACTTAGTAGATAGAAATAATCAATCATGAAATCTTAGAATCCAAGTTAAATTTGTATTTGTACTTCTAAGTTCAACTGAGTTTTTTTCATTTATACTTTGGGAATAAAAACTAGGCTTACTAAGCAAGTTTTAAATCACTCTGTGTTGAGATAAATTGTACAGCTATATACATCAGATTTTAGAAGACTATACTGAAGATTTATTGTAAGCAAACTCTTATTTCATAGAAAGTATATATTTCCTATATTAAAAGATACATTATATCTAATCTATGTGTTTAAGAACAGAGAAAGCAAAGGGAGAAGTTCTGAGTTAGTAATATCAAGTACCTATATATATTCTAGCAAGCATATTTTATCAAGTATACTGAGGCTAAGCAAAATCCAATCAGGAATGGTGAAAAAAATCTAATTTCTACTAATAAAAAATTTTAAAATATATTAGTGATTAATGTCATTAAGTAACCTTTCCTAAGGAGTTGAAATCACTTCATGAATCTTATTTTTTCAATCAACTTTGAAGCAGTTCTTTAGACGGATGAGTTCTATTTTCATAAAAGTACTCAGGAGCTATAATATGGTCTACTAACAGATGAACAATAAAACAATAAAAAAGGTTTTGATTGCAGCTAGTACAATAAGTAAAAAGATACTTGTTAGATTATATGTCAATTTGCAGGAATTTATACACACACACAGACACACAGACACTCATGACAATCACATTCGAATTTCTCTATGGTATAAGAACTCATTTTTTAAAGCCTGTCAAGTTCCAGTCAAATTGTACACGATCATAGCAAGTGGATTGTGTAACTTCCCTAAAGTGACAGAAACTGTCTCTGACTTTTAATCACTGTATTACTGGGATTAATAAGAACAGCAACAAAAAGTTCTGTATTTTAGCCCTACACCAAAAGACTATGGATTACTCATACTTTAGTCTTTTGTTCTTTTTCTTTTCTCTCTGTTGTGCCTGCCTGAAACATGTTCATCTATCTTAGTGTGCAGAAATGTATAGCAATAGTTTATCTGTTGGAAGACAGCTTCTCTTTGAAATGAATACCAAATTCAAGAAATCACACTGTAATTTAAGTTTTTTGTTCCTAGTTTTATTCCTGCTTTTATTCTTTTTGTAATGCTAACAATAATAAACAATCAATTTATCAGAGAAAGTACAGATTGACAGAGCTCCTTTTCATCATTAGCTTGGATGCTTTACTTTGTATTGGAATCTCTTAAATTCTGGGTTAGGCTTCTATCCTAATAATCCTACTTTAATCCTGCCTTAGTATAACGAGCAAGAAATACAATTAGAACTGTTTCTTCTTCACGTCAAAGTGAGACATTTTCTAAAGGTTAAACTATAAACCCAAATTTTTGGTTTTTATAAATAAATGAATATAATTATATTTGTCAAACATGCAGGCATTTCAGTGTATAATAAAAGTAGTTCCAAGAAATCTACTTTAAGTAACTGATGAATGGGAAAAATGATCCTATACAAACATGTAATAGAGTTGATAGCTCTAATACAAGATATACTTGTTTGACAGAGTGCAAGAATTGGGTTTTAAAGTTAACTGTGTAATCTAGATATTTAAAAATATTTGATTCACAAGCCTAGAATATAATATTTTTTAAAAGTGCATCATGTGTCCAAGAATAGAAATTAATCATGTTTAGATGCTGTACATTTTACAATGATTGCTTAGGAGTCATCTGAATTCATTTTTCATATGTAAGAAAGAATTACATGATATCTAATTAGATCCGGATTTGTAAGCTGCTTTCCAAAGTTGGTTGGGAAGGGAGCTGCAAATAAACTGTCAAAAATAAATTAACTATTTGACCTATTATTTACTGAGATATGTACCATTTTTCACAGAAACTTCAAATCTCTAATACAAAAAAAATTTCAAATAATTTCAGAAAAGTTTTAAACTTTCCCACTTAATAGTAATAAATCAAAGTCAATTTTAAATATTATGGTAAATACTGATTTACACCATATGTTGAGTTTTTGAAACATTTTTCTTTGATTACTTAATTCACAAGTGTTAACAATGTTCACACATGCTGAATAATGCCTTGGAAATAACTTACAGTTCAACAAAGATCTTGCAGGAAAAAAAAATCACAGGTAAAGTTGATAAGAAGCAGAATAATTTTATTGAAAAAGTGGTGTCATTCTAAAAAACACCACAGGGGGTTTTCTTATTAAACTCCTTAAGAGTATTTTAGCATGGTTACTTTGCGTTATGGTTAAAGTCAGATTCTGCGGCTAGTAACAAAACTAAAAAGTCCATCTGTCTTTTGATGAAAATAGTAAGCTTTTTATTTTTTAATCAAGAAACTGTGCAACCAGCACCCAGAGTCATCTATCCTGTTTTATAATTCAACCTGCAAACAGATTAAGCAGCTGAGTTTGTGAAAAGTATGTTTGCTCTACACTAAGCACCTTTGTGGGGCAGTATGGTGACTCCCCTGACACTTGGAAAGGAACTATAGACAGTTCTTAGTCATCAGCAGAAAAACTGGCCTGAGAATGCACAATTTCTTTGTAATATCAACTTCTTCATAAAAATCAGTATTTGGTCAAGAGACAGGAAAGACTTTGTTAGCTGTATGCGTCCCTATCCCCACTCTATCACTAAAATAATGCAGGAAGTTCTGTATTTCAAAAGGCAGTTTACTACTTTGAAAGTCTATCAATTGAAATGCTTTATTTTGATCTTTGATATTTCAATCACCTTATAAAATTTTAAATGAGCAGAACTCATGCAAATTTTAAGGAACTGATTTTTTTTAAAGCATGGACACAAGGAGAAAGTTCTGAAGAGTTGACAAATTTTTTCTCATAAATGCTTAAAATTTATAAATTTCTAACATCTATTTGTCTGATTTATTCATTATATACTTATAGTTTATGAAGGAATATGAATTATATCTCTGTAAACCTGGCCCACAGTACAGATCGTATGTGACAAAAATTATGTCAGTGTAAACTCAAAGTCTGTAAGAGAACTAATCTTACCAGCATGGCTGTAATTGCTTTTAAGTAACCATATGCAGGGTAGGCATGTTAAGCATAGCAAAATGGATTTTAAAAAATTCTTTGGAACTTTTGCTTTAGGCCACAAAAAAGCACACTTAGATGGAAAACAGTATAGTTATACAGCATCATTGAGTTTTAAATCTCTCACGATGATAAAAACATTCATTTAATGGATTGGTATGTCAGCTTTTTCTTTACTAAATAGGCATTAGAAATGGCCCTTATAAGATGATTATTAAGAGAAGTTTTCCTTTCAAAGTTTTTGTGTGGTTAGCCATTTTTTCAGTTTCCTACGGGATCCCTCTGTCCAAAGCCAAGTATCAGAAAAAAAGAGTTAAAAGTAAATAACAATGTCCTATTCCTCCAAAAACATACACGTTTTTTTAAAAAGTACATAAGGTTAACAGAAGTTAAAAGAAACATATAGTACTTAAACCAAAGGAACTGATTTTGGCAGGCAAATCTCACATTTTATGACAGCTGGGCCAAGAACTATTTTTGAGCAATGAGGTCTGGTATTCATTGACTTTCACCCTACTACTATTTATAGGCCAAATTATGGATGGTAATTCTGTAACTTTTTTCCAGGAATACCCCTGCATATTAAAAATGTTTGTGGAAACAATTATATAAAAGAAAACAAAATATGAATGTGATATTCTATAATTAGCAATACTATATAAGCTTTTCCATTATTACTAAAAATTTCATGTATTATAAGTACTTTAAGTATGAAAGTGGGCAATTAGAACATGGTTAAAAATCTGGTCATGTGCCAAGTGCAAGGTCATGAGTTCAATACCTGGTGCAAAAAAAAAAAAAAAATCTCGTCATGAGGAAATAAGAGATTCCAGTTCTTAGGAGAAAAGAAGGTCCATGATAGCTCCAGAGAGGGAAGGAATGCTGGTCCAACCACCAAAGAAATCATCTTTTTGTATGAACCTGGAATGCTTTGGGCAGCGGATAAGGAGAAGGTATAAAGCAGATCTGAGTACACCTAAATTTGTCCAATGTATTCCTTAATGGACCACTTTACTTTAATTCATTATTTGTTTGTTTGTTTCTTTTTTGTTTTTTGGTACCGGCAATTGAACTTACAACCACACGCTTGCAAGGCAGGTGCTTATCCCACTTAGCTAAATCCCCAGCTCTTTTAGTTCATTAATATAATAATTAATACAATAATGAACTAAAAGAACTAAATAATGAACTAAAAGAGCTGGGAATTTAGCTAAATGAACCCATTACATCATATTATTTCATTTGTTTGTAAGCATTTATGGAATACCTACTTTACAATAGGCATCTGCATGGATTTTTGGAGGAGATGGGGATATAAAGATGAATAAAACTATCAATGTCTTGGGAAATCCAGGAGAAAGTGGGAATAGATAGATATATACATGTGAAACAATTATAATACCTAGATGATTAAGACTCATAATAAAAGTATGGATGAAGTACTATGAATAAATAGAAAAAGACATAAAGAAACGACTGGAAGAGCCTTGCTAAAGCTTCATTATAGGAGTAATGCTTGGGCTGGACTTTAGGGAGTAACAAAGTGTGGCCATGTACTAAAGGCAGAAATATGTTCTAAGAAAGAAGAGCATGTACAAAGACGAGCGGTGAGAGCTGTGGGAGAAAATGGCACTAGAGTAATGGGAGAAGGTCAGTGATGTTCTCTTATGTAATGTTAAATTGTTTTAAAGAAGAAAATAATATGCTCTAAATTCTGTGCAAGAAAGATTAACTCTGCTGGCAGTACAGAGAAACCTAAGGGAATTGTTGGTAGACTAGCTTTATGATTGTGATGATAGACTAGACGAGGAATGATCAGGACCTGAGAACGCAATTAATTATTGAAAATGGGGTGTAGGGAATCAGGAGATGTTTAGAAAATAGACAACACAATTTTGTGCCAAAGTGAATGTGAAAGGTGAAAAACAGCAAGGACACAGAAACAGTTGAAATTAGTTAAATTCATGAACTGAATTAAAACAGAAAATACAGGGGAATGGAGAAGACTTTACTTTCAAGACAGGGAACATAGAGAATTTGGGAACATGACATTGGATCTCAGGAGAGAGATGAGTACTCAAAGCTTTGGAAGTTATTTTGGGTATTGTAGCGATTAAAGGTTATAAAAATAATATTTCCTGAAAATTTATATAGAGGTAATCTTTGGAGCAATCATTATTTAGAGATAGTTAGTAGCCATAATACTTTAAAGAAGTGGACTAGAAATGAAGAAGCAGTAGAAGGAAAAGAATCTAAGGAAAAGCTCTAAGAAGGAAGAGCGAACAGTATTAAATGATAAAATACAAATAGAATACATATTATAAAAATTGACTGCATTTGTCACTGGTGTACTTGCTAATCTTAGTAAGTACTAAAATAGTTACAGTGTGATATGTTTATATCTTACCATCTTTGTATTCCCAGACCTCAGAACATACGCTTTCTACTCCCCTATATTCAAAACAACATTCATAAAGTACTCAATAGGTAAGAAGTATCAAAAATTTTTAGGACATGTTTCCTATGTTCAGTGGAGAAAAGGCACATAAACAAAACATAAATAAATATGGATATGTAAAACAATATAGTATGATAACTATCTTTGGGCATGGCAACAGGCTCTAAGTTTCAACAAAATGAGCATGCTGTTGACTGGAAAAGTTTCTAACACATTTTTTTAAAAACCAAAATTCACTGATAATACACAGAAGAGAACTGTGTTACTTTGTAGGAAAATGGGAAGACTGAAGAGAAAATGCAGTTGAATTGCTCTTGGTATTATCACACTAATAACATAGCTTACACAAGGCTTAGGATAGTAACTGACACTGCACTAGGCATTTCACATGTGACTGAACTATTCCACACAAGAACCCTGTCTCTAAAGTTAGTACTACCGTCCGAGTTTATCTGAGGAAGTTTTCCTTATGAAGGTTAAGTAACTTGACCAAAATCTCACAGGTAATAAGTAGGGAAGTAGGCAATCAAACCATCACTTTCTCACTTGATTACACAGCCTGTTTTCTGCTTTCTATGTTGCACTGATTCTCACAGGTTCTCATGGGGCAGAAGGTAAAAGGCTCCAAGCAGAGGGATTGATGTAGGCAAAGGCATTAGTCCTGAAAAGGCCAAATCCTTCTGAGGGATAAAAGTGCAGTGTCATGAGAGAGGACAAGAAGATATGTAACATACATTGTTCTTTTGCATGTATCATTTTATCTTATGCTCTTAAAAACGTCACAAGGCAAGAGTATTGTTGTACACATTAGCATGAGGTTTTAAAGTAAAATGTCCAGTTCATACCTATATATTGTGAATCTAAGGAAACTGTGCTACATTTCTGAAAACATGGAAGCATATTTCTTTTTTTTTTTTTACCATGATCAACAAACATGTTGTTAAAAATAGACTATTAATTTAATAATTAGAAAGTTACTGGTGATTTTAAAAAGAAAAAAAAAATTTCAGTATAAGAACCAGCCATAGAAAAATAAGTAGCAGAGGAATGAATGGGAATTGAAAAATTACACAGTGACTATAAATGAGTTATTGAACAAATTTGGCTGCAAAAGGAAAGCGGTAAGCCAAACCTCTTTAGTTTTAATTTCAAAATACTTGGAATATTTATATATTTTCAAAAGACTTCTATGATCATTAATAACAGTAATTTCAGGCTGGAGAGAGAAAAGGAATATCATCTTACAAAGTCTCACTAGTTGGTTTCTCTTCAGGGATAACCTTCACCTTAAATCAAGTAAAACAGACTGATGTCCACATTAACTGCAGTGAAGATATGCTCTGCCTAAATCATGGTAATTTAAAATGAAATATAATGAATTGAACTTGGAAAGAAAATCTTCCTCATATTTCATTTAGATCTTGTTGGAAATCATAATAAGAGATTTAACATTTAAATTTTACACTTAACTCTTGCAAATAACATAACTGTTGTGCATAAATCTGATCCATAGATTGTCATTTCATTAAAAAGTTTTTAATCTGTCTTGGATTAAATGTGCAAAATGAGGATGATACATAAAGTTTGTCCAGTAATTAAAATACTCAAGTTAAAGCACTCTCTAAGGTGACATTTATTCTACTTTTTGGTATACAATAGTTCTTTTTTTTCTCCACAAAATGATGACAGCTGATGAGAACTAAAAATGAAAACATAAAAAGTTGACAATATTTCTGTTTTTTGAAAACCAAACTGGTGTCTGGGAACTACTGTCTTAAAGAACTTTAGTCAAGCATAGAAATTAAAGGATTACACATAAATAAAACTTTGTAATTATTTGTACTTTTAGCAAACAGAACTAAATCAGGTCCTGGCTGTCAAAAGTTATGATTGTGATTTACAATGAATGGCTCTTAGATTGTTAAAGTACTTTCTGAATATCTAGATAGTTTCTGATCGGACATAAACCTAATCATTAAACCTAAAAAATGTATTCTAATTATATAGGTCAAGAGTTTAAAGGTACATTGGTAGTAGAGATTACAAAATCCATAAACTGTTTTAAAATGGTTTGGATTGCAGCTTTGTCTGACTTTGGGGGTAATTTAAATATAATTTCAGTGATGCTGAAGAAGTGTTGAGAGGATTTATTTTCAAATGAGAAGCAGCAGGAAATAAGAAACACTGAAGTGAGCACTGCTTCATACTACAAAACTGAAAAAAAAAGATTAGGGGAAATGGTATGTATTAGAAATTCAAGGTGATTTTGTGAATACTGTAGTGCTGTTAACAATATATAAAGAAGGTTAAAGTGACAAGTTCTATTATATTAAAATTTCCTCAGAAAATTCTGCTATAGTGTTCAAATCCCATCAATTAATAAGTGACACCTTTGCCTGGTAAGTTGTTAACATTCTGCTTGCTGGCATAAAGAGTGACTGATTATGCAGCTTTATTTAAATTTTAATAAAAATGCAAAGATCACTCAAAATAAACAAATATAATTATGCACTGCGAAGCGCTGTACTGAACACTTCAGAAGAACAACACATGAAAATTAATTTCACTGTACTGGATTCTATGCATTTAGAGGTCTCAGATTACAAGGTCATAGTTGATTTCAGCAGGATTATCATGAAGCTAAATGAGGACAGGTAGTAACTTGACTGTCTTTTCCTCTTGCAAATAACTTTGCCTATTAATATGAGTGTGTGGAAGGATTTAAATAGTTTGGCTTCCATAAGCTGATGAAGATAAGTTATTAAATAAAAAGTCTATCCTAAGTAGTAGTAATTATCCCCAAGAAAAAAATCCATGTTTTGATCCCAAACATGGATTATGATTTGTAACCTAAAAAACTCATTTGGTTTAATTGATCTCTGCTTTAAACCATTTACAGGATAAATGATACTACATATATACTGTTTAGTTCTTAAAAGGAAAAGGGGTTTGTGTTTTGTGTTTTTAAAGTAGCTCATGACCATTTTACTTACTTCTGAACTTTTTCATTGGCCACCTGGGAGGCCTCCCTGGCATGCTGAAGCTGTAATTCCATGTTTGCTCGCTCTGTCTGAGCTCGCTGCAGTTGGGCAGTCAGTTCCTCATTCTGTTGTTGAGTGATGGAAACAATGTTCTCTCTGTTTTTCAAAGCTTCTTCATAGGTACTAAGGGTATGGTTAAACTGATCCTTCAGGTTTTCTTCTTGAGATAAAGATTTATGTAAACTGAGAAAATACAAAAAACATTTAAATATAAATAAGGTAGGCTAATCCATCAATGATCCATTTTTTCTATAATCCATTTAATAAAAATCTCCATATAGAAATCTCCACTTCTAAAAATCAGTACAGAGGCTTAAATGAGTAAATGAAAATAGCATTTATATCACAATACTGCAATTGATAATTATACCATAATTCAGCTTGTAGGCTTAAAGCTACACAGACAAATCATTATGCTATCAGAGCACACAGAAAGATACTGCAAGATGTTAATTTAATTATATCAGTGTAAATATTACATTCAATTTTCTTTAAAGGAATAGCAGAGAATTGGAAAATAGAATATCTCTAGGTAAACAAAACAATATAATAAGCCAACTGCAAAGAAGTGGGAAGTAAGAGAATGTTCATCAGTTTAGGAGATCTAGGGTCTATTCTGCTAAGCATTTAATGAGAATGAATGAGGTTTCTGCAAATACCAACCAGTCTTACACACAGAAATTTCCACTTGTCACAGTTGAGATATAAATGAAGTTAAAATCAGTAGTCAGATTGCAGAGAAATAATATGCATTCAGATATATATTTATGGTTAATGAATCTTATTCCAAATACATCTACTTATTAAGTCATACAGAGAAATAGCATATAAATTAAGACTAAATGAATGCAGAAGAAAATGCAGATAAATAGAATCCTAAAATGCTAAAGGTCAAATCTTTGATATGTCATTACACCTACCACCTGAGGTTATTTTGAAATGGCACCAAGCACCTTACTCAATTAAATAAAGACATTTTGAAAATATAAATATTTAATAAGGGAAATTTAAAATCCACATAGGAGATGTTCTTTTTTATTAAATAAAATCATTTCAGTATATGCATACAAAGGAAATGGGGATTGGAGGCTTGAAGTACAACAACCTAACTATATAATACAGATTGATCATGTGAAAGAAAGTAATATATTTCTCAATGATGTAAAGAGCTAGTCAAAAAACTTTGGTTGGGCTGAATACCTAGGCTGTTATTTTATTTAAAGCTGTTAAAATTATTAATTTTTTCTTTTAAAGTTACCTATAAACCTTCATGGTGTTTTCACTTTAGTTGTCACATAGAAATAAAATACACAGGAAACAAGGCCAGTTGACAAATCAAACAGAATTATTTCAAAATTCAGTTTAGTCCCTAAGCATAGTGAATGTTGCTAAAATCTGGAGAGGTGTTTACTATATATAAAATTAGAGTGATATGTAGATGGACATGTGACTGGATCTTTTGCTCTTAAAAGTCTTAAAATGCTACTTGTTCAAAATGTCTTGGGACTCTTAATTTCCATCAAGATGTTCTCTAATCAGAGCTGTGACTGAAGTGAACTTTTCAAACAGAAAATAGACAATGTCATTTAAAATCCTACAACAGTATCTCATTGGACTAAAAAAATCTCTAAAAATAAAAAATGACATATTTTAACTAGCTAAATCTGAGAACAACTTGTTTCAGAAGTTTAATTATTTTTTTATTGATAAGAAAATTCAAACACAGAGGCAAGAAATTTAATAAACCTCATCACTTCAGCAGAGCCAGAATGTAAATGTGGTCTTGTTCTCTGGCTTGGTCACTCCTCTACAGTTGGTTCTAGACTAGCGGCATGCGTAACACGGCCTTTCTACCTGCTCACTTTTCAGCCAAGGATCAGTTTCTCAAGTATGTCAGCCTCTTTTCCTGATGAAGTAAACTGTTTGGATTGCTCTTCCCTCTGATCTGACCTGACAAACTACTACTCATTCAGTAAGTCACATCATAAATACCATTTTCTTAGAAAACTTTGCATCTCTTTAGATCTAAATTTTGAAGCTTTCTCTTAATATTAGTATCTCTTATTCTTTACTCCTTAGAACTTACAATATTGGCAACTTGTTTGCAATTTCATTTTGGAATTTAGTTCCCACTGCCAAAATATTAATACTCCATTTATATCAGTCAACTTTATTTTATGAGGACATACTTCCTTAAGAGCTTGAATAAATAAAAACACAGTTCTTAGGGCAGCTTTCTATTGGACTAACACTGAAGTAGGGAGAGTGCATTCCCAGTACATACGAATCTGTACCCTTGCAAGCCCATGTTTGTCTTTAGTGCTGTTTTCACTCCAGAGTGCTTTCTTCCCTAGGTGACACTTACGGCCCAATGTTAAGCTTTCTTCGGGAGTCTTATCACATTTAACCTCTTTCCAAAGTGACATCTTCGGACACATCTTCGGACAGCATTCCAACTTAATGGCACTTAAATTATATGGGAATGTTTTAAATTACAATAAAAATAAATTATAAAATAACAGGAGAATCACTGAATCACTCTTAGAAGTTCAAACATGTAATTATGTGGCTCACACAATATTCACATAGGATGGTAACAATTTTTAATTACTATGAAGGTAGTACAATATTTTTATTTAGTAATATTTGACATTATTGTATTTATAATTCATACCAAGTAAGACTGCATATTATCCCCTACGCTATGCTGCTCATCACATGAATTTCAATGGAAGGTCAATGCAGAAAATGCCTTTCAATGAGGACTAGTCTACTTAATAAGTAGTGTGTAATACTTTTTTTTTCTGTACTGGGCTTGAGTCAAGGGCCTTCACATTGAGCTACAGTCCCACCCGTTTGATTTTCTAATTTTGAGACAAGCCTTTGCTAAGTTCCTAAAATGCCCAGGTTAGGGTTGAACTTGTGATCCTTGATTGTGAACTTGAACTTGTGAACTTGATTACAGGCACTGTGCCATCATTCTTGGCTAAAATTTCCTTTCTGTAATGGGTTTTCTCAGTTTTAATGTCTCCTAGACTGTTGTCTCATGTTTGTGGTCCTATCTTCCTAGTCCCTGACTCTCTGTGCTTCTTCAGCTTAAAATATCTGGAACCTGTCAGAATGATGACCCATTTACACATTTTACTTGCAGATATTTAAGATCTCCTGAACTTGTCTGCTTTTTCATTTGTGGAACTCTCTCAACTCTCAACTGTAATGTCACACATGGATTAAGGTTATTCTTCCAACCAGTACTTTTCCATTTATGTCAAGTTTTTTTGATACTTTGCCAGGTATTACTCAATGCCTTACATTAGATCATTTGATTCACCACCCTACATATGCACTTATTCTTTTCTATATGCTTCACTTATTTTACAGTTACTTAATCAATTGTGTTCTATATATAAGTTGTTTAATTAAACAAATTAGTTTTAGATTGGAATTTAGAGGAGAGGTGCCATAATATAAATAGTTCTTAACTTGGGGGTATTCCCATCCCTCAGAGGACATTATGGAATGTCCTGAGACATTATTGGTTGTCACAACCACAGAGATGCTACTTGTCATTTCGTTGAGTGAAAACATAAATGCCATTAAATATTCTTTAATGCAGAGTACAGACACTCACAACAAAGAATTATCCAGCCCAGTGTATCAATGATGTTGCTATCCTTGGCGCAGATGAAAAGATGCTTGGACTTAGAAGACGTAGACCCTAATTTGAGTCTCATCATTCATTGTGACTCTTTTGGAAAAATACTTTATCCCCTGAATACTAATTTCCTCAACTCTATAACATTTACAAAAAAAAAAAATCTCAGGAGTTCATCTGAGAATGAAATGAGGTAATCCACCTATGTGAAAATATCTGGCACAATGTGTGGCTAAGAATAGGCATTCATAATTGTATAATTTTTAAAAGAAGTTATTTACATCTAACTAACTTTGTACAATGTCTTATACATCACTCAGACATTCTGTAAATAATTCGCTGAAAAATAGTAGCCTGTTTCTACAGGCTACTATTTCTACAGGTTTTTCAAGAATTGGGTGAAATAAACCAGTTTTCTCAACCTTTATTCACTGACTGATAATATTCTTGAATCATTCATTTTAAAAAGGCAGGTTTAGCTTGTTTTACTGAATTAAATAAAACCAAAGCAAGTATGAAAGGTGAAAGTATGTGCACTCTTTCTGAGAGCACAGTGTCTGCTTTTACTTCCTGGTTTACTGCATCAGTTAATCTGCCAAGGCCTTTCAAGCAAATAATACTTGACCTTCTCACTTAATTTTGAGGAAATTAGCTTATGTCTAATTTTGAGTGCCACTTAAATAGCAGAAAATATATTCAGAATGGCTAACAGGGTAGATGAGAATATTTAGTCACTAAATCAGTTTAGCGCATTCACTATTTGCTTCTTTTGCTGCAGTTGATTCAGTTTAAAGAAATAACATTAAAATTATTTACCATGAATAATAATTCTTATAAAGAATAATAATTTCTTTGTTATAAGGAATATTACACAATACTAAACTTTTTTACTGATTTTCAGGTGGATATACTAGTGAACTTAATATTTACTGAAAGACTTACAGATACTATATTTATGGTATAAACAGGTGGTTATTAAATATTTGTTGAGTTTATCAACTAGAAAACAAAGGTATCAATCTACACAACAAGTTCTAAAGAATAATTTCAAATATCTAACTATTAAATGTACAATAGCACTTGAAACTGGTGTTAGGCCACTTTCTCATTATCCAAGAATGGATTACATGCTTCATGAATTTGGTGACCTAGGAAGCACAGCAGTAGAATTATGCTCACAAAGTCACTTATATTTTACTACTGCTTAGACTACAAGGAATAAATCATATTAAAATTATAACATAACACATAAATATGATTTTGTGGCTATTTTAAAATTATGGCACAGAAGCCATGACTGGAAATAAAATGAAAATAATACTTTCTAATATAATTGAAAGGAGACTTGAGAAGATGAAAGAAAAAGGAGATGTAAAGAAACATGAAAATTTCAGAATTGAAAATTATAATAACTAAAGTGAACAGCCTGGTGGGTGGGTCCAATAACAAAATTTAAGAGGACAGAGAAAAGAATCACCAAACTGGAAGATGAAACAATAAAAATGACCTAATATGAACAATAGACACATAGATTAAAAAGAATCCAGAGGGGCTGGGGATTTACCTCAGTGGCTTAAGCACCTGCCTGGCAAGCGTGAGGTCGTAAGTTCAATCCCCGGTACAAAAAACCCCAAAAAAACAAAAAAACAGAGCTTCAATTTCCTGTGAAAGATACTGAAAGAACTAACATTTGTATTATCAGAGTCAGGGGAAAAGAAGTAAGAGAGTACTTAAAAGAAATAATGACTGAAAACTTCTCAAATGTGGGAAGGAACATAATTCTACAGTGAGCTGACAACTCCATATGAAGAAAATCCACATAAGTACCTGCAAAGATACATATCATTACAGTTGTGAAAACTAAAAGCAAAGACAAAATCTTGAGAGTAGTCTGTGAATGGTTCTTTACACATAGCAGGGGAAAAGCAATTTAAATACAGTATATTTCTATTCAGAAACTATCAGAACCAGAAGAAAGTGGTACATTACTTTTCCCAAGAGCTGAAAAAAAAGAACTCTCAACCCATATGCATTCTTTAGTTAGAGAAATATGCTTCAAGAGTGAAGACAAAAATCAAGATAATTATCAGATGAAGGAAAATTAAGAGAATTTGTCCTGTGTAGATCTACTAAAAAAAAAAAGCTAAAGGAATTTAAGCTAAATATAAGGCAAAAGATAAAAGAGAAAACCTTAGACTGTCAGGAAGGAATAAAGAACACTGTAAGTAAACTAGGAAGACATATAATAAGTCAACTTGCAGACCAATGTCTCTCATAGACAAAAATGCTCGCAAATAAAACCTAACAAAATACATAACAATTAAATACTATGATGGAGGACAGTAATAAAGTTACAGTCAAGGCAGCACTGTCTTGCAAATGAATAGACAAAAACTTGTGTGCTGCCATCAAAATAAAAAAACAATTTATAGAACGGGAATTTTTTTTTTTTTGCAAAACATATTAGATGATTAAAGGATCAGTATGGAAATCATATACTGAACTTTTGAAATTCAATGATAAGAAAATAAAAGATCTAAACAAGCATTTCAGCAAAGAAGACATACAGATAGCAAGTAAACTTTAAAAAGATGCTCATAAAGGAATTACAAGTCAAAACAGCAATAAAATATCCCTCGCACCCATTAAAATGATTAAATCCAAAACACTAACATATCAATTGTTGATAAGAACGCAGAAAATAAGAATTTTCATTCATCACTGGTGGAAATGCAAAGTGATATAGCCACTTCGGAAGATAGTTTGAGCGTAACAGTTTGAGACCAAAAAAGACATATAATAAGTCAACTTGCAGACCAATGTCTCTCATAGACAAAAATGATATAATCTAGCAACTATGTTCCTAGGTATTTATCTGATAGAGTTGAAAAGATATGTCCATATAAAAATGTATTCATGAATATTTATAGTTGCTTTATTCATAATTTTCCATAACTGAAAACAAACAAAATATCTTTCAGTACGTGATAGATAAACATACTGTGCCGTATCCCTATAACAGAATATTATTTCATTATAAAAATGAGCTATCAAGCTATGAATACGCATAGAGGAAAATTAAATACAAATACTCATTGCTTAGAGAAAAAGCCAATGTGAAAAGGTGATATGCTTCATGATTCAAACCATATGCCATGTAGAAAATGTAAAACTACAGAGACAGTAAAAAATCAATAGTTGCTAGAGGTTAAGACACAAGGGAAGAGTGATTAAAAAAGTAGAACATATTTCAGTGTGGCTAAACAATTCTGTATGATTCTGTAGTGGGAGAGCTATGACATTATGTATTTTTCAAGACTCATACAGCTGTACAATCTAACATGAAATACAAAGGAAATATGGACAGAAAGTATCCATACCAGCCTTGACTAGACCTGAATTCAGTTAGGTTGACAATAGTTTATAATAGAGGTAAACCAAAGCACTTTCATAGAGAGCTTACCAGGTAGGAGGGTGGGTAATCTGTATAACTTACTGTAGCATCTCTAAAAAACAGCTGGTGAAACATATGGCCAGGAATCGAGAAAAAAAATAAAGAACTGTGGTAAATATCTTCAAGTATTTGAAGAAGCAATTTATACTGTTCAAAATGATTTATAGGGCAACAGATTTTAGCTCAAAATGGGATTTATTCATTAAAATTGTACACTTAAATGTGTAACACAGTGTCAACATTCAAAAAATAAGATTTACTCAGTATACTAACGTCACCACTAGATAACAACCTGTTGGATGTTGTATAGAAGTAATACCTGCACAGCATTGAAAGCGAGGTAAATTACTTACAAGTATAAATGATCATGTAACATAGAGAGGTTTAGGTAAATGATTGATAATTTCTCATCCTAAAACTACTTAGATAAAATATCCCATTTAAGAACAGTGACAAAGGAAGAGTATCGTAAGTGCTAGTTCTTGAGAGAATAACTCTTGAGAAGCTCAGTACACACTAATATTTTAAAAATCTTATTTTTTGGAGTGTCAACACTAGCCAGCTTCTTAGCAAATGACTAAGGAGTTTATTTAGCTATTGAAAATTATGCCCCATACCATCAACATGAATAATGATATTAAAATATAAAAACAAAATAATCAACTATTGTTACAGAATATCAGTATTTTTCAATTTTATTAGTGCTTTTGATTAACTCCAGAGGAAAAGTCAAGTTTTATTACATATATGGTTTTCTATCACATTATATATGTTAGGGATAAGCAGGGATGCTGATGTCAGATATGAAGTCTAAATAAATTCATTTTATGAAGTCATTACAAATGCACAGTGTCTGATACACAGATAGTCCTGAATATCAGCTTGGTTTATTGCATTGGTAAAGATGGGGTTCAGTCAACATATAATAAACATACGCTTTGTTGTGTAAGTATTTAGAATGGAGTGGCTGCAATTCGATATCTCAGGCCCTGTTTCCTTTATAAATGAATGACTACTTTGTTCAGGGTATCTTGAGAGCACTAAAAAGAAGAGTATTGACTAAATATACTTTGCCTTATTATAAATGCTATGAAAGATGGTTGATGACAAAACTAGAACAGCACTGACAAAACACATTTCAAATTACTATAAATCCTATAAAAGGGGTGATTATATGAGTTGACATTTAAAAGTAGGTAGAGTAGGTTTTTTTTCTTTTTGTACTGAGGATCAAACTCATGACCTCATGCTTGCCAGGCAGGTGCTTATGCCACTGAGCTAAATTCCCAGCCCTGGTAGAGTAGGTATTAATCAGAGGAAGGGTGAGCAAAGAAAGAATTTCAGGCATAGAGAATATGTGCAAGGGCCTTAAGTTTAAAAGAAAAGATGTTGAAGAGTTAAATGAAGACCTATTAGGCTAGGATTAAAGAGAGCACTGGAAAAATGGTGGGGGACAAGTTACACAGGGTCTTTTTGGAATGAGGAAGCTTATGTTTTTTAGCTAAAACAAAGGAGAAGCTACTAAACAGTTTTTAAAGAGAGGATAACAAGATTAGCTCCGGAGCTACAAGAGAATATGGAAACAAGCTGAGACTTAAATCTAGGAAACACAGTAAAGTTCAGGAACTTATCTTTTAGCTACCTGCACCACAAATACAACAAAGGAGATGTTTGCTTTACTTTGTTTTCTACCAGGGATTCTGACTCAATAAATTCCCCAGATATTCCAGTTTGAGTTAAAAGATGGGATTTCCCTAGGGCCTGCTTGGTATTATCTGATTTAGAATCAAGTTGTCCATGCTTGCTGTTTTCACCTTCTCAATGTGTTGCAGTCTTTTACACCCACAATTGTGCCAGTGATGTTGCTAGACATAAAAGACACATTTGAATTCTAATCTGTTTGACCTATAGCCAAAGCCAATTCTATTTGAAAATATCTTCCTTGTCTGATTTTGATGACAATACACTTTTGGTTTTATCTTTTCTTGACACTTCTCAGTATCCTTCTGAGGCTTCTATTCCTGTATTGAAAATTTAACTATCCGTGATTTTCTTTTTCTGCCCAGTCTCCTTTGATTTCAACCTATTCTCATGGCTACAGTTAATTATCTACACAAGTAATTTCTTTCCAGCTCAGATATTTTCCTGAGCAACAATTCTACATAGCTACTTCGTAGACTTCTCCAACTGATCATTCTGCAGATACCTACAAATCAATGTTTGAAACTGAACATAAAATTTCATTTTATACTCCTGTCCAAGCTGTCTCTTTTTTTCTCCTTTTTCCAGAAGCATTACCAACTCAAGTTATTCAAGCCCCAAACTTACGCATCACCTTAACATCTCTCTCACTTCACAATCTAATTAATTCTGCTCATTTATACTTAAACCTCCTTCACACCTTATAATTTCCAGTTCCATTACCATTATTTAGAATGCTTGCTATTCATTTCCCAATGGACTACTGCATAGTTTTCTCACTTGCTCCTTCCCTTAAGTGAATTTTCAAAGGCACAGATATGAACTATTATTCTTTGGATTAAAACTATTTAACTGCTCCTCACATTACCTGAGTCCAAATTTGTTAAATTCTGAAGACCTTTTCGCCTCTTTTACTCTCAAACTTCAGTCATGATAACTTTCACATCACTTAGAATACTCACCTACCCCTTTTTACTTAACTCTCTCCTACTTATCCTTTTATTAATTGATTTTTTACTTCACTGCTTCTTTTTTTTTTATTAGTACCTTTGTGGTATCTAATGAACATAGGCAGTGTGGCTAGTTGGTACATGACTCATCGTAATTCTTTTTTACGTCCCCTTTTTCTCTACCTCCACCCTCCTGTCATCTCTTAATCTCTTTTACATTTGTCAAATATCTATCTCCCTATTTCTTATTGTCTGGGTATGCATGTATCATGTAATGTGATGTCTTTAACTTTTTTGGGAAGATACCTAAAAGGGGACTAGCAGGATTGAATGGAATTTCTATTTTAAATTTTTTGAGGAATCCTGATTTCCAGTTCTATTTCAGTTTACATTCACATCAACAATGTAAAAATAGTTTCTTTTCCCTTGCAGCCTTATTAACAATCATTATTATTCTCTTTCTTGATGATGATGACTCTTTCTGCAGTAAGATGAAATCTCAATGTTGTTTTAATTTGCAATTCTCTAATGACCAGAGATGCTGAATACTTTTTCATGTATTTATTGGCCATCTGCATGTCTTCTGAGAAGTATTTGTTCACTTGCCAATTTTTGATTAGGTCTTTTATCCCTAGGGATCCATGATACCTGTTTGCATACCAACTTCTTCAAGAAAAATAACCTTGTGTCTAGTTAGGTGATTCTCTCATGTGTTTTCCATGGATAATAGGCGCCAAGTTTTTTTTTTTATCATTTGATCTTCACTACCTAGAAAGAGGTTTAATAAATATTTTGAAATTGACTAATCAATTACTGGTGCCTCATGGTTGGTAATTTGCTTTTTAATTTTTATGTTTTAATGGCTGACTAGAATCTTTGCAATTTGTATGTGCTCTGCAGAATATTAGCCCTGGGTATTAGTGATCAATGTGAAATATAGTTTGATTGCTCTGTGAATACTGAGTAATAAAAAGCTTAAGATTTTAAAAGAAAATTAAATAAAAAAGTAAGCATAAAGAAGTTCCATGAATTACTCTATCTTAAGGGGGGATTTTAAATGGACTCTCCTCACCACAGCATCATTGTGGATTTCAGGTGTTGTCCTGGAGTAGACAACAAGTGCTCCTGGAGGCCCCCCTTGTGGCTGAGTGAACATTTGCTGTAGGAAATAACTTCTGAAATGAGTCACTCACTCAATGGATACTCACTCAGCAACTAGACAGACACACACACAGAGCATAACAAGTACAAAGTAAGTGCTTAGGGAACACAAGAGTAACAAAAGTGGATTCAAGTCTCTAATCTCGCAGAAGTTTTAAAGAATTTTATTGTTATTGTTGTTGCTATTATTTGGTGCTAGGGATTGAATTCAGGGTCTCGTGCATGCTAGGGTCTCGTGCACACTCCACTACTGAGCCACACACCTGGCTCCTGTCCTATAGGACAATTATCATTTTATCTTTACTGCCTAAAAGAATGCGTACTGAATATTTGTGAATTAACTAAGTATTTTTCAAGGCCTGTACTCAATTTGAATTTTCTGTATTTTCTTGTCTTGATGGAATTACATTCTAGATGTGATACTGTATGGTGGATCCCGTAGATAAGAAGGAGGTTACCTCGACTTCTCTACAATTTGCCTGTATTCTCATTTTAAAATTGTTTCACCATAATTATCACAATACAGGGCTGGGGATTTAGTGGCGTAAGTGCTTGCCTGGCAAGTGCAAGGTCATGAGTTCGATCCCTGGTACTAAAAAAAAAAAAAAAAAAAAAAAAAAAAAAAGGGTGGCTTAATTATCACAATATGAGCTAGTGAAATTTAAAGAAGGTCATTTTATTATGGATAGATAGGGAACTATATTATTTTTTATAATTTTTTGATGATTTTGCCTATAAAGAAATTATGCTTATTCACATTAGGATGTTCCTTAATTTTAGAAAATAACAATGTGCCCAAAGCAGCCTATTTAAAAAGAACTGTTATTTCATTTTCAGTAGTTTCTCTGAAACTGAAAACTTAACAAAGTGAACCCAAGCTTCTGTCAGGGGCTTTATCTACATGTTTTAGGGATTATAAAGATAAAAATAAGATTATTGTTTCTTTTAGAGCTAAAGTACTCAGTAAAGCATTCATTGAGGTTTCTTCAAAGGGGAATGAATACTTGGTCTATCTGTGGTCTGATAACACTAAAACATGTCCTATAACACATTCATAAGTATCAGAATTCTTTCAGAAAATGTAGCTAATAATCAGGATGAATGTCATTTACTTTTGTTTGGGTATCCAGGGAATATTGTTTACTTTCCTTTAAAATTTATGTGAGTCATTTGGTTATATGCCTTTTTTAATTAGCTTGAAGGAAGCAATCACTGGGGAGAAAGCGGAAATCAATTCTGATCCGATATTGATAGCTACTGTGCTGTAAACTGTGTGTCCTTTCTAATTAAATGTAAACATGTTCAGTTCTAAAGTCCAGAAGCAATGACAACAGTCACTAGGCAAGATTGCTTAAGCACTGCTCAACTGATTTGCCTGGCCTTTATTTCTTTCAAAGTTGTGCTTGTGCAATCATTGGTGGGGTGAATGCTGGTTGTAACTGACTTTTTTTTTTAGGCCATCTTCAGAGAAAAGATTTGACAAGAATGTAGAGTGCTCTGTAATACTTAAAGTTACTTATTAACTCTGTCCTTCCGATAGCTAATCAATGGCACTGCATAGAGTCAATCTGGTGCACTAAACTGCCCCCTTGCCCAAAGCCAAGTCTTGGTAAATATTTAATGGCTGTAAAGGTGTTTTGCTAGTTATCAAACTGATATGTTAAAGGACTCTTAAAAGCAACTTTATCTTGCCTTCCCTTCCATAAATAATTTGCTCAGCAATATAATGTGTAGGTATAAAAGCATTTGGATTATTTAATTTTATTATTTTATTCAGAAAAACATCAAATGAGAATAATATAAAATAATGTTCCTTTAAATTAAGTACAGTACTATGTCATTTAAACATAAGTGGAAAAACAATCACCAACTTTTCTCCTTGGTAAAATGCCAACTTCAAGTATAAAACAACCCAGGCCCTTTCACTCTACTAAACACTATACCAGACTCATTCAAAACCTGTTGTTCAGCTGCTCTCATAAGGAAATGTTATAACATTTCTGTTGCTATAGAGTTGCAACATACTGTAAAATAAGAATGCATTTGGATTTTTGCTTTTTATTCAGAACAGCAAAGGAGTTTTATATATTTACCTTATAAGCTATTCATTAGTTTTTGGCCCCTTTGTTTTACCTATTTTAACTCCTGGCTATGTGAAAATGTCAGTTTTATGTTTTAAATAGAAAGAAACCTCTCCAGTTGTAAACTTTACTATAATACCTGGTTACTGCTCAGGTTCTTTGTAGAAACGAGACTGATTTCCTTAGAACTGTATGTGTTTCTTGTTTCCAAAATGTTAATGTGCTCCTTTTTTATTCTGGCAGGAGAAATAGTTTACATGTATTTCAGTGCAAAAATGTATTATACTTAATAAATATTAACTGACTGGAGTAGAAAATCACAATTATTTCCTAGTGGAAGAGAGTGAATAGCTTCTCAGCTAAGCAGTTTTCCTAAACCCCTGTCAAAAGATTGCTTAATAATATTGTATTATGCACGCTGAAAGAGCAAGGCACTATACTCCAGCTTTAAAAGGAGTTTTATTTTGTATATTATGGATCTTAGTGTATCAAAGTTTAGAAAAAGACACAGGAAATAAAAGTTTTGAAATTGGTCTTCTGGTTTTTGACTTCTAAAAATATGTATTTACTGATTTTGATCTCTAAAATGTTATATATTTTCTTATTTCTCAAACTTTGTTCTGGGACAAAAGGCAGGACTAGGGTTAGGCCACCAGCTGTATGTCTAAGGCTTCAATCCACAACGGCCACTGAAACTCAACTGGAATAAACTGAAAATCTGATGCTAGTTAACTGAGGTTGCACAGGTAAATACTTACTTTTGTAAATATAAAAATGTCCATTGGGTATACTACTGCTAAAATGGATGAGTACCTTCACAGGAAATTAAACACTTTTTTTTCTAGTTCTGACACACTTGCACATATGTGCAAAGACAAACTGCATTAACTACACTGTAATAGTCTATTACATTCTGAACACAGACAGCGTGTGTTGTGATGCTACAGGTGATTGAGTTCTAAGCCCTTCAATTAATATGTTTCCTTGGAAGTTCTGTAGTCTGTAAAATTGTAAAAGACAACAGAGGAATCTATGGGAGCTCAGACGAGTAATCCAGAGTAAAATATTAGGAAGGTTTTCTCTAAAGACATGATATCTAAGCTGAGTCATGAAAAGTAAGAGTTCATCAATTAAAGACAAATACAGCAAAGGGTGTTCCAACAAAAGAAGGTCATGTATATTAATGTGGTGATAAAAGAAAAACCTTTTTGCCGAAAATATTTAACAGGCTTGCAAATATGGCTAGTTCTAAATAGAAACCTTCAGATCTCTGTAAAGCAAGTGAGAGAAAGATTTCTTAAAGAGGGAAAGATAATGCTCTCATCTTTCTACTTCCAAGTATTTTCTGAAACCAAGAAGAAAATAAACCATGTTTTACTTACTAAGAGGCCAATAGGGACAAACAGTTGGACCTGGTTAAGGACATGTTCTTTTCTATTCATTCAAAAAATATTTGCAGAGCACCGACTTTCTATTAGATATTGTTTTATCTAGGCTAGCAATGGTGAACCTTTTATTTATTTTATTTTAAGATCAAATAGCCAAACTGCAACCCAGAACCCATTTATTTGTTGCAAAGTCCAAGCACTGCAATTAAACCTGAATACTGAGGTTTTAATTTAGGGGAAAAAAACCCTCATAAATTAACCTCTTTGTCTTAAAACAAAAATAACATAAAATGCACGTCACAGGTTTGTCATCGCTATTCTAAGGCACCAAGGTTAGCACAATGAATGAGAGAGATCAAGATGCCTACCTGTTTTTTGTTTTTGTCTTTTTGAGACAGCCTTTCACTATGCAGTTCAGGCTGTCCGTGAACTCACTTTGTAGGCCAGGCTGGCCTCGAACTGACAGTGACCTTCCTGTCTCAGCCTCCCAAGTGTTGGGATTACAGACATGTGCCACCAACCATGGTTTAAATAGATCTACTCTCTCAGAACTTTCAGAGCTAAGTTTGAATGGTTTTAGGAAAGATCCATTTGACATTTAAGGTCACTTTCTGGGTTCCTCACCTTTACCCTCTGTCTAAAAGACTCTCACCTCTCAATAGTTTTCTATCCTGCACTCTATAGGAAGATCTCATAATGCCAGTTCTCTGGTTTTTTAAAACTAAACACTTCATTTCAAATTTTATACTTCCACAATAAGCCTTGTTTTTATATTATGTGTGTCTTTGGAGTACATTTTTCTGTCACAAAAGTATGCAATTTTGAAATATGTTTATTAATTTGTAAAGATATACTCAAATATTACACAAATATCAAATAGAGCACTAATTTCAATTTTAGTTTTTAATTTTTATATTTTCAATTTTAAAGAAGTATTAGAGAAACTATTCCTTGAAAGTTATTTTTAAAGTGAGTTTTCATATGTCAATTCTATCTTGCAAAACATTCTATATTACTTGAGAAAAACCATTAGAGTGAGCTGAATATTTTTGGTATTAAAGGTTTGACATCATAACAATAGATTTTATAGTCCTCTAATGTTTCTTTATACCTATTAAAATATTTTTTTACTAGCATAGTTTGTAATACATAATAATTAAGTTAATCTTGGAGAGACATACATACATACATACATACATACCACATTTTAATAATTTTTACTCCCCCCTTTACCTTTGGTTAATTACTGCCTATAAAAGGATTATGTTTTGGGGTGACACATACAATATTACATCTTTTTAAGTAAGTCACAAAAAGGATTCAATCTAAAATACAAATTTAAATTTAATTTAACTTTATCAGAGAAATATTTTATTGCCCTCATAAGTCTTTAGCTAGCCTTAGATTGAAACAGTAATTAGAGTAACGTACCACTATAGCTAAGCTTATTGTAACAAAAAATGTTAGGGTCTTTCAATAAGCAAAAATTCTTCTGAAAATTTAATAGGTTCAATACGATTATTTTCCAGTTATTAAGTACCTGTTAGGGTTATATATTGTAGACTTGGTGCTATAAACTAAATAAGAGCATCCTTACCTTGAGAAATTCAAGTGCAGTTGAGAAGACAAATCATTAGAATAAAGGATAGAGGCAGACAAGCAATCTAATTGTACTAGTGAAGGGAAGGGCGAAATGATAGCTAATTATCTGAAGAGAACAATTCCTGAAAAGAGAACATGACACAGCATGGACAGGAATATTACTGCAAAAATGCTTGCAGAATAATTATCACAAAACAATGAAAACAACTGCTAAAAATAATTAAAATAACTTTCACTATTTTGCAGAAAATACTGTCACTTTCCTAATATTCTAAGGGAAATAAGCAATCAGGATATATTCATCAGATGTCTTATTGCTTAATACTAAGAGAATACTGCTTCTCTAGTTAACATTATGACAGTAAAGGCATGCACTGCATGCTGATGTTTCACAAATGGAAGACCACTAATAGGACAGTGGTCCCATAAGATAATAATGGAGCTGAAAATTTCCTATTAATTAGTGACATTATAGCTGCCAAAACATCATACTACAATACATGATTCATCTGTTTATGATGACCTACTACTCTGCCAGTCATATAAACACAGCACATACAACTATGAACAAATACACAATGCTTGATAGTGATATTTAGTGATAGTTATGTTACTGGTTTATGTATTTACTGTACTATACTTATTGCCAGAAATTTTTAGTGCACTTTCACTTATTGAAAAAGAAAATTCACTATAAAATTGTGTACCATATTATACCAGCAGTAGCTTCATACATGTTGTGTTTACAATGTCTACTGATGGTTTCAAGTGGCCATGTCCAGTGACTGACCTACACTACCTAGGACTGTATACTTATACGCTATGATGCTCGTACAACGAAGAAATCACGTAACAGTGCCTTTTTCAAGGCATGCCTGCATTTTATTTCTTATGATGCTTCTTTCTGTGATGACATCACATGACAGCACTTTGTATGTTTTTATTGCTTTCCTCATAGGGTGCTTCTATTATCAACTGTGAGCAAGAGATTCATGAGCTGTGATTGAAAGGTAAAAAATCTATGAGGTCTGTAGTGAGCATATGAGTGAGCTATGTGATGGGTAAAATTGCTTAGGTCTATTTTAGATTCTTTAATTGTGAGACAGATAGATAATTGCTATGGAGATCAACTTAGATTTTATATATGAAAGAACTCTGCAAAAAGTAAAGTTTTATTTAAATGTCAGCTAATAACATCATGATGCCTTCTGTGATGGACTACCTAGATAGCATGGGCAGTAAGGAATGGAAGGTCAACAACATTGCTGCAATGAAGACTGACCCAACAGAAGGCCACATCCACAGAGCACCCTGCAGCCTGCAATCAAACTGGAGTAAGGGATCTGGCATCATGAACACAGTTCAGGTCAGAGGGCACATGGGGTCATGAGCAGAGTGAGTAGATAGATCACGAGGTTTCATGGATACGGAGATACTGATCCTGGCCAGATGTATAACATATTGTGAAAAAGCCTTATGTTATTTATTCTAGGTCGTGGCTAACTAGACCCATGTTGCAGATTCTGATGAATGGATGCTGACAAATCTCTCTTAAAGTTACAATTTGATAGTATACATCTAAAAAATGAAAGATCCTTGAGCCACATACCCATAAAACAAAATCTGGGATTTTGGCCTGAACCATAGACATTTATATCTAAAATTTGAGGACAGAAAAATGAAAGTGAAAGTATTTGAATAGTGTAAAACAATGAGTAGCTGACTAATCACCCTATGTAATTTCAATAACTGCAAACACTGTACATGAAATGAAACTAGTTGTGGTTAGGATACACTGGTTCTCATTCCATTTGTGTCACTAACAAACTATGTTACTCTAATACTGTTTTACTTCTGTAGGTATCATTCTGAATCTTTGATAGTAATACAAACAATATTTATTGTCTTACCAAGTGCCTTCTTTGGACATTTATATGCAATTATATATGTTATATTACGCTACATAATAATCCTGAAAAGTACATTCCATTTAACATGAAGAGAAAGAAAAAAGGAGCCAAAGACAACATAAAATTTACTCAGAGTCAAGCAAGAAAATGTTTGAACTAGGATGCCAACCACAACATGCCTTTTTCTAAACATGCCTTTTTAAAAGCATCACTTTCTCCTGGCAAGTGTGAGGTTGTGAGTTCGATCCCTGGTATAAATAAATAAATAAATAAAAGCATCACTTTCTCAAGAATATTTCAGCTGTAATATTTTATGATACCAATGTTTTATCAAGTAGAATGGGCCCACATAAAAATTCTAAATTCTATTATGTACTATATCACAAATGCATTACGATATCTTGAGAAAAAGCATTAACTGTCTTTTTGTTCACTTTTCAAATCATTTCAATGGAGATAATTTATGTCACTAAGTATCTCATAAGAGGTAAGAAATAAAAAGTGCTTATGACCTTCATATAGAAAAGACAAAAATATAGGTAATAATATAATTGCCTATAACATGTCTAAGAAAGATTTTGAAACTTCTCAAAGTTAAAAAATACAGTTTTAATGCTGAATGCATGACTTAAAAATAAAGATCCTCAGAAACAAACTAAAGACAGTTTCTTCCATTGGTAAATAATACGCACATGAGTAACATCATTTATTTTCCAATCCATTACTGCTCCTTCTTAATACCCCTACATGCTTTCTGAAAGGCAATTCCTTAGAAGGCCATTTAGCAAAAAATACATAAGGACTAAGCTTAAGGAAGGGAGGATGAACATCCTGTTACTTGACATTAATCACATTAACTCAGAGTACCTAAAAGAAGGCTCTGGCATTACTCCTACCTGGAAGACACTGAAATTAAAATACAGGGCTTTAACATTAATGAGAGTTGCACAACTGAAACCCTCTATGTCAATTTGATAATATGCCCCTAAGTTATTGTTCATGGATAGTGCCATTCCTCTGTTTAATCAAGAGTTAAAGCATGTGCAGTAAGTCCCTATTTTCACAATACTCCTCATGACAATAAAGATAACAACTAGAAGTTTTTAGCTGGCTAAACCTGATGTACTGGTTTTGTTAATAAAAAAATTCATGACAATTAATGAAATGGATCTATTAGAGACAGTCACCCAACATAGTGCAGCTGCCCCACCTTCAAATGAACTTCTCGTGACCTACATTATTCAGAAAGAACTGTAGTAACTTGCATCAAAAATTGTTACATACAAAAGGTTCAAACCAAATCAAAGCATTACTCAGAAGCTGGCAAGATACTTGTGAAATAAAGAATGCTCGATAAGGCAAACTTCAGTCAAGTTTTCTTTTATTGTTTATGCTTATAAAATTATTTCTGTAATTCATGCTTTCCTACTACACTTAATTTTAGTAAAACACAAATCAACATTTAAACATAATTTTAAGGTAACAATAGCTAATATTTGGCTGAATTCCAGATTTCATACTTTGTTATTTTAACTGCACTGAAAAGAGTGACTGTTTAGTAGCCCTATCTGTTTCTTTTCATCTAAGTCCTTAATGGTAAGTGTTAGGCAAAGAAAAGAGACAAAAGAACCTCAAGGTTCATAATGAGTTGTTTGAAATGCTTTGACAAACATAACTCAGAAGAATATTTATTTTATACAATTTCCCCCTTAAATATAATCCTCTGCTCTAAGTCATACTTTGATTTTCAAAATCTACTGGATGTCAATTCTTTTTCGACTATAAATGTATTTTCTTTTATTAAATAACTTTATTACTTGTAAGAAGAGTAATAAAACTTATTTCCATGTACAAGAATCAGATTCTACATAGCAAATCTCATTGTTTAAGAATAGTAACAGAAAAAAAAAAAGAATAGTAACAGCTCAACCCAGAAAGCGAGGTGAATGTGTTGCCCACAGTTAGGACATAGCGCACCAATACCAATGTGCAAAATAGTTGGATATAAGGACAGAAATGATGTAGGACAGTTTAGCAAGTAAGATGACTACGTATACAGGTGTTGGGACATGGCCAAGTGTGTAAAGTAGCTAATATTACCCTGGAAAGGGAACATTAAAAAAAAAATCCACAAAATATTTTGAAAAAGAAATACAGATAATAAAATTTAAAAATATAGAATAGTTTAATACAAGATATATTTCTATTTAAAACTATTATTACTGAATTAACTTTATATATATTCAGTTCACTTTATATAGTTGTAAAGTCCGCTTTATTTAATTTTTGAGACAGACTTTTTACAAATCAGCGTACAAAGCTTCTTAATGAATTCAGATTCAGGAAAACATATACATTCAAGTCAAATGTATATGAAATGCATTCAAATGTCTAAGGAGCAGAAAAATGTGTTTTGCTCTTTAAAGAAGTTGGATCCTAGATAATATTTACATTTTTGTTTTATTATTATTTTTAAACTTGAAAAGCTACAGAGTGAAGAAAAACCAAAAAATTCTGCACTCATAGAACTATTTGACTAACTTAATTGTGTAGAGAATATGTATACTGCTGGAGACTAAAACATACATATATTATCCTTCTGAGAGCACAATGAAATAAAAACATCACAGTTTAAAAAAATAAACTCATGAAAGGGAAGAGCGGAGAGCTTTAGGCAGAAGTGTTGGTTAAGAAATTTGAATATATGCAGTACGACACAAAGTTGATGAATGTGTCAACATAAAAACAGAAATAGAAAAAAGCATCTTAGTATACTACATGGAAACTTTAAAGAGGAGGTGCTATGGCTCTGGGATAACAGGGGACAGGAATAATGGTGGAAATGGGATCTTAAAGCAGAGAGCTAATTAAAAATCTCATGTGATACCTTTAACCTGAGCACACTGGGCTGGCACCTTGATGTATAGTGGCAAGCAAAGAGCCTGCCGTCTTTTGCTCTTTAACTGTCAGGGAAATGAATTACCTGGGGGAAGCTACTCTGGGTGTACACCCCCAAGTCAAACATTCTTTGTTTGGGCACTTGTGGAATTAGTTACCTGCTAACTTAAAACTCAAGTGAACATTACTAGTGCATGCTCTCTGTTCAACCTTAGATGGTACTTTCCAGCAGAATTTCCACACAAGAGAAATATATCTGCTTACAAGCTCATGAGTTGAAATAAAAACAAGGTAAATGTCAGAAAAACAGATCCCTAAGGAAATGGGTAGTTCAAATAAGAGACAGAAAAAATTATGTAAGAGACATGAAAGGCTATTATAGGAGGGTTGACTGTACAACAAGGCAAAAGCACTTAATGCCACTAAACTTCAAACTTACAAATGGTTAACATACTAAATTTTATACCTATTTTACTACAGTTAAAAATAAAATGAAGGTGTAAACTTTTACCCAACTTGTACTTCCCAGAGAAAGTATTTCCCAGATAAGTTTCTCTTAACCAATACCTGTGGTAGAAATTTTGTATCTCTGTGCAAATTGTTTTATGTTAAGAAATTCAATGCTAGTTAAAAATAGCAACAAGGAAACATATATTTTTATATTTAGCCAAGCAATGTTTCAAATACAATGGCTAAAAAAGGACTTGAAATAAAGAATTTCCTAAGATTAGGCACTAGAAATTTAAGGACTTAGGAAATAAACAGAAAAACATTTATCAGTGTAGGAGGTACAAAGGAACTAGGAATCCAGGAGGCAACAGGGGTGAAATGGAGGAGAAAACTATCAAACACTCTTAAGAAGTATCACTCAGAGATGAAAGATGAACATCTTCATATTGAAAGCATCTGTAAGCGCAGATCACAATAAATGAAAGTAGATCCATTCCCAGACACCTTCTTATGAGATTTCAGAACACCAAGGTGAAGGAAATTTTAATATCTTCCATGAGAAAAAGTCTACAGATGAAGATTGATTTGACTCACTGTGGAATCAGTTAGCTGGAAGCAGGAAAAGAGGAATAATATCTTAAAAGGTTCGAAAGGATGTAATGCTCAAATTTTAATTCTATATTGAGAAAACGTCTCTGATTGGAAGTTACTTGAAGAGGGAATAAAGCAAGAAAGAAGACACAGAATTCTGGAAGCAGTGAAATCAATCCAGAGAAGTGAAGAGAAATCCTAGGAGGGCAATGGTATAGCAATTGAAAGAGCAAGTGGCCGCAGCAGGTGCAGACCACAGCAAAACAGAATGGGAAAAGCTGTAATAATAAAGTATAAGATCCAAGAAAAAGAAAGATAATTGGAAATTTCACACAGGATTACAAAGTTTACAAGAAACTTATGGCAGAAGTAAGAAAGAAACACAAAATACAGTATGGCTTTCAATATTTGAGGGAGTATTAGAAAATTCTTTTGTCTTGATCCAAAGAATACTCTATTTGTCACAGGACTGACGAATTCAATCCAGAAGAAAAGAACTACAACTGCAGAATATTACTTGGCTAGCATGGACAATAATGCTGTTTCTTATTTTCCAAGTTACAGCATCACCTTGTATTAAAACCATACACTTCATTACTAATTCTACTGAAAGATATGTAGTGAAAGAATACAAACTTCACATTCTTTACTTTCAACTTGCTGATGATTTTTGAGACAATGATAATTCTTCAGAGATGTGCATGCTTGCTATTTCAATGTTTCTGCAAATCTATATTTATAATGCTAAACATAAATTGAGTGTGAGCATATGTATAACTTATTTAAGTCTTGTCAATTATTTACAGATTATGGCCAAAATATTCTTCCAGTTTTTAACTGGTAAACTATTGCAGAACCTACAAACAGATTAAAAGAAAATGGAATACGCTATTGATTCTTACAATAACAACAACGTGGCAAAATTGCAGCCACATGTCTGATCAAGTACCACGCATGGAATGTGAAAACTACTCCTCAGATGACAGAAGGAAGAATGCGATCTTGCTGCCATTCTAATCTTTGTTGGCGTAAACCAGACATTTTTTAAGGTGGTTCTTGAGAATGTCTATGGAGTAAAAAATGAGTTTGAAAATTTGAAGAGTTATGTAAAATAAGTACCCAAAGAGTTTAAACTTGAAGACATAAAGGAAAGTACTGACATGGAATCTGAACACACTATAAAGTCATTTATGAATACAGATTAATATAAAGACTATGAAAGATATACATGATTAAAACAAAATACTGATTTTAAAATTTAAGATTCTATTGTTCTTTTATTATAATTAAATGTAAAGGAAGACTTTAGTTCTCTAGGATCCCATTCAGAAGGCTTTCTCACAGGTCGTGGTGGTGCACACCTGTAATCCCAGTGCTCAGGATACTGAGGCAGGAGGATTACTGCCAGTTCCAGACCAGCCTGGGCTAGAAAGTGAGCTCAAGGCCACCCTGACCTGCATTGTGAGACCCTGTCCCAAAAAGACCAAAAAAAAAAAAAAAAAGCAAAGAAGGCTTTCTCTTCTTGTGCACCTTTTTCCTTAACATCACCACCTTGATTTTAAAAGGCAACTGCATATCAAATAATGACATTACCCTTCTTATTGGGAACAAAATACAAACATTTTACACACAGAATTAAGATCAATGAGCACAAATCTAAAAGTAAACAAAAACATACTTGACTCTTGAGAAATACTGAATAGGACAGAAAATCTAAATTACATTTGTGAAAATCATCAAACAATACTGAAGTGTGGAAGAACAAAATAATTAATTTATTAAATCAACACTCAGCTTCTAAATTCCACAAACTCCTTTACTATATGGAGTTTATGAAAATCAACAGACAACTGACTTCTTTCTAATGTCTAGAAAATACTTTGTGCTATGAAACCTGGGAAACACGTGATTCTTTTCAAGTGAAATTAAAGCATCAGAAACTGTGACCAAGAGACTAAATGATAAAGTACTTTGCCCTTGATTCACATACCCGCCCTTGTGCACAACAATGAGAAATGAGTAAACTGAGAAATACCACAAAACCTCACAAAATATTTCTCTGTGCAGTTTCTAATGTAGTTCCTAAAAATTTAAAGGGAAGAAGCTAACTGAATAGTCTCCATGAAAAAGTACACATTGTAAACTTTGGAAAATTTCAACAGGAAAATTGTCATCAACAGTGTAATAATACCTTCTGTATTAAAGGGACTTTATCACCTGGTTCATTTCATTTTTTGCCTAAGACCCAATGTGAAACTTTCTGAATACATCTGGGACACTTTCATTGTTGTCATTAAATCTAAACAAAAAATATTGAGAATAAGATTTTCTTTAAATGATTAAAACAATAAATTGCAATACAGGTACTTACTGATTTGTATCTGCTTATCTGAATGTTGAGATTTTGAAAACTGTTATTTTTTGCTGGTCATTAACAATTATTGACAAATCAAACAATCTTTTATAAGTAAGACAGAATAGTTTAGCAAGTATTATTTTGGGATATATTAGAACCTGGTTATAACAATATCACTTCAAACAAATGTTATTTGGTGACAGTGACAAGGTGGTCACTTATAAATTAGTTTCAAAGTAACCAGCATATAAGGATACCTTGAATCATATTTCTGGTTTCTGTAATAATTAATCTCCAGTCCTATGTTATATCACAATGGCTATAGATGCTACTGATATAGTGTAGTTTTCCTTAAGAGAAAGATTAGCAGTTATTAAAGAATTAAAAAGGACTACACTAATTGGGTCTTCTCTCATACAGGGACTTAGATACAGTTTTGGAAAGAAGCTACAGTTTTGGAAAGAAAAATAGTTTTGTAGAAAACATATTATTCTTGTTTAGTCAGACTTTTTTTGTTTTTGTCTTTAGGAGCATATCTGGTTTGCAGCCATGTACTGAGGTAAGGGTTCAAACGTACAGAATCCTCTAAGGACTATTTTATAAAGTTAACCATTGAGAGTCCTAAACTTTGGCTGCAATTTTGCTCTTGTCAATGGCCAAATCATTCTATCTCTTTAGTTCCTCTACTAACATTAGCCACTGCCTATCTACCCAATATTGAAAAGATAGGTATCAATATTCTTTAAATTCTTTGACTGAAATAAAATCACATTATATCTATATTATTAAAAAACAGAGCTCGCTGGAATTAAAGTATTAGAATAAACGAATAAATTTTGTTGACTCTAGCTGCCAGTGGGAGTAAAATGCAAATCAGCAGCATCAACAAATAGTATTGAATTATCCACAGGATCATATCATTGTTCTGCCTCTTGTTTCTCTATTTAAGCTTAACATGTTCTCATTCTTGTATCTTGTAATACATACAAATGCACTAACACAAAGAAATATCTGTGAAACTGTAAAGCATTTCAGTGCCGGGGAATCCATCCAAAAGCTGTGACTAGAAAAGCTAGAGAGATTGAGAAAGTGAAATGAGGGAACTAGAATCTACCTGACTAGGTTGTAGCTTTTTGAAGCTAAAACATGATTTGTATAACTTCATTCAAATGTCATTATTATCCCTCATTGAGAGGAGAGCCAGAAACTAGAATGTAGTCACTTGTTTTTATATAATTAATTATTTAACACTTACTATCAGCCAGACAGTAAATTAGGTGTGAAAATCAAAAAGTCAAACACAAAGATCCCCTTAAGGAAACGTCACAAACTATCAACAACGTTCCTTTTCCCTCTACAAACACTAAAAGGTTTCCTCATCCCCTTACAAACTCACCAGGATGTTAAGTCCTTAGAAATAGCCATTCTTATTAAAATAAGGTAGAATCTCAGTATTGTTTTGATTTGCATTTCTTTATGGCTAAAGACATTGAAAAATTTTTCACGTATTTACTGACCATTTACACTTCTGAGAAGTATCTATTTATTCCAATTGCCCATTTTTTGATGACTTTTGACTGGAGTTAACTTTTTGTATTCTTTACATATTCTAGGCATTAGTCCTCCCTTGGAGGACTAGTTGGCAAAAAATTTCTCCCATTCTGTAGGTTGAGTCTTAATTGTTTCTTTTGTTGTGCAGAAGCTTTTAAATTTGACATAATCCCATTTGTCCCATTTGTTGATTTTTGGTATTATGTCTTGCGCAAATGGGGGTCTGTTCAGGAAGTCCTTGCCTATCCCTGTGTCTTCAAGAGTTTAACTATTTCTTTTTTCTTTCAGTAGATTCAGTGTTTCTGTTTATATATACAGGTCTTTGATTCATTTTGATTTGATTTTAGTACAAGGTGAAAGATTTAGATGAAGATGGATTCTGCAGTCAATAACCAGTTTTCCCAGAATCATTTGTTAGAGTCTATCTTTTCCCAAGCATGTATCTGTTGAAACTCAGATGGCTGACGGCAATTGGGATTCTTTCTGCATCCTCTAATCTATTTTGTTGACCAACACATCTGTTTTTAGTGCCCTGTTTACAGTAGCTAAAACACGGAAACAGTCTGTATCAATTTGATAGATGGATAAATAAAATGTGGCATGTAGGGAGTATTACTCAACCATAAAGAATGATAAATTTGAGTCATCTGCAGGAAAATGAACAGATCTTTGGAACATAATGCTAAGTCATAGAAGGCTAAATATCACACGGTTTCTCTAATATGAGAGAAATAAAATGCTAATAATTTAAAGAGCAAACTAAAAGATACATGTTAGGAAACAGATTCTGTAGAGATCTTGGGAAGAATGGAGGGAGGATGACTGGGTAGCAAGCAGGGGAAGTAAAAGTGATCAAGATGGGATACACACATGTACCAATTCCGAAGGTGAATGTAAGTACATGGTACTACAAACATGTTATAACAGATAAATATAAACATAAAAATAAAAATATAGATCTACATATAGGGTTGATGACAGTTACCTTTCAAGTTATTTCTGAATTCAACGTTATTCTGTTTCTAGACTTATTGATTTGGATGTGAATTCTTATATTACTACAATACTGGTTTTTTAGAATTATTTTTTGTTTTTGTTTGTATAGTTTCAGCTATATCCCATGCTTGCCTCAAATTCACTGTGTAGTCCAGGCTCTCCTTGAACTGTTGATCTGCTGCCTCAGTGGCCTCTGAGACCACTCTTGGATTAGTGTATTTTTGTAATAAATTTTTAGACCAGGAAGCATGATTCTGCCTACTTTGTTCTTTTTTTTCAAGTCTGGTTTGACTAATGTTCTCAATTTAGGATTAATTTAGGATTACTTTCAATTCTCTAAACAGACTACTGGGATCCTCACAGGAATTGTGTTGAATCTGTAGATCAAATTTGAGGAGTCTTATCATCTTAAAAAACTAGGTAGTACACACATAACACAAAAGTTACCATTAATGACATTTAGTGCATTCACAATGTTATGCCACCATAACTATTACTTAGTTTCAGAATACTTTCATCATCACTAGAAGAAACCTTGTACCCTGTAAACAATCATTCAATCTCACAATCTTTGTTTCTTGGCAACCACTTAATTAGCTTTCCATGTCTATGTATTTGCTGATTCTGGACGTTTCATATTAAAACTGCATTTAGTTTATTTGACTTAACATGCTCACTTATATTTCAGCAAATATTGGCATGGTATTCTCTTTCATGGCTACAGAATAATCAAAACATGAATTTATTGTTTTCATACACCTATCAGGCAACAACTCATTCACTGATGTACACTCTATTTCAATGCTTCAAATGATGATTCAAGTAAATTCACTGTATTTCCCTTAAAATTTTGTTATAGGAACTATGTTATGAAGTGGTGCCATAAAACCACATTATAACAAAATTTGTATTATAGTCTTGTGAATGGAGTCCAAGGTGCCACTGTTATGAAATTTTACTTTAATCTCTGTTCATAGTGAGTTAAAATTTACGTAGGAATAGCCTATTTATTTCAATTCTGACATATTACTAGCTGTGAAAAATATAAAAGTTCAAAATTAGTGTCTGTATACATCAAAAAGCAAGAGTGAAAGAATAATAATGTGGGAATTATGTATTGTAATTTAAAAAATGAAAATGTAATTAGTACCTATATATTTTTGAAAATAAAATACAGTTAAACAGAACAAAGTTTAGGATTATATATTCCAAAGTATTATGAAAACATTGAGAGAAATAAAGCTTATTTATTTTTAAACTTGCATTTTCCATTATCAACCTTACACACAAGTAATACATTAAAAAGTTACAAAATGTTTCTTTGAGCAAATGGATATTTATCATTTTGTTTTTATATCATATTGTTTTTCTTTTATGTTAATCTCTCCCTTAAATTTCACACTGTCAAGGACAAATATACAATAACAAAAAGAAGCCTGTGAAGATTGAACCGAATGATACTCATTTTTAAAGAACTGATATTGTTCTCCCTCCCTAAATTTCAGAAATACAAAGTATGTATACTTGAAAAATTTGTTCAGTGTTAACTACATCATAAGGATGCAACCAGCAAAGCTCTGACTATGAAAACTTCAATAACAAAAAAACTCGTTTTAAACAACAAATGGTAAAAACAATAGAAGAAATTTATGGATTAAAAATATTTAACTATCAACTGCAAAATATGAATATTATTTAAATCCTGATTAAGACTAATTAATAAAACATTTTGGCGCTACTGAGACCAATGTAAGTTTCAACAATGACTGGATATTTGATGATAGCAAGAAATTATTGATCATCATCTCTGCCTCTGTGACTCAAGTGAATGGCAGACCATCTCATACCCTCTCCTCTGCTGCCACCCAGGAGAATGGTGCAGGCAGGTCCATAAAATGGCCCCTCCCCTTAATGCTGCCATGACTAAGGTGAACTGATCTGGACCACCCAGAGACCAGAGGGAATGACAGCCATGAAGAGTAAGTAAGATGTAAAATGCATAATGGATATTGTGAAATGGGAAGAAACTGTTCAAGAGGAAAGAGAAACTGTGATGGAAAGGAGAAAAGGAAGGGAAAAGGAAAAATAAATAAATACATACATACACTATTAAGTTAGTTAAGATAGTTACATTACCAATATCTAACAGTTAATTGAAAAGAAAGGTTTCTGCCTATATTGTTTGATCAATTTTTCAGGCCTATATTTTGTAATATAAACTACTAATTTGAAGACAACAATACGCAATTTATTAACCATTGCTATTCTCTTACTGTCTTGTTTTGAAATTTTGTATCATTGCTATTATTGTTTTTTCTCTTAAAAATATGATATCTATATATAACAGAGTTGTACTCAGCCATTAAAAAGTAAATTTGTGTCATAAGAAAATGGGTGGATCTTGATACCATAATATTATCTGCAGACACAAAAAAGTAAGTGTCACATGGTTTACCTAATATGAAAGGCCCAAAAATATAAACAGGGACCAAAATAAAAGATATACAGTAAGAAATAGGTGTCCTATGTGGAGATGGGAAGGGAATCTAAAGAAGGAGGGTAAGAAGATAGACAGACAGTGCAAATGACCAAGATGTGATACATAAATGTACCAGTTCCCAAGTTGAATAATTATAGGTATTACAACCATAAAAACAGTGGTAACATGTAGTGTGTAATATAATAAGCTCAGATATTTAAGCTACTGTTGATTTCTTAAACTTTCTAATGTTACTGCTGTCATTAAGAGCTCAGTAAATATTGACTAAGGATGAGGATGATGAGCGGCAATATTTTTAAGACTTGGCAGCATTGGTAGGACAATCAGATTTCCAGGGCTTAACATTGTTATTTTACCAAGGCGCCCTTCTACCCAAGCCTCTACCAAAAGAATGAATGTTTACCTGCAGTTCAGCATTTCAATATGTAAATACTCCTAATTCAACTCTATAAGAAGTAGCTGGAGTTCTCACTCTTTAAATGATGAATTTATTTTCCTCTAAAGTTTACACTGGTGTTACAAAAGTTTACCACAGTCCAATAGCATCACTGAAGGCTTTTCTCATTATTCAAAACAAAAAAAGTTGTTTCATAAACTCAGTTCAATATAAAACTATTGTATTTTATTATTCCAAACCTAAAATACGAAATTTTTGAGTTTTTTTATATTGTTTTTAAGTTTTACATGTTGTTGTACGTATGTCATTTCTTTTAGGTTTATAAGGGTTCTATGACTATCAGTATTTTGTTAATATAGCTTTAGTCATTTCCTTAAATGTCTCTTTAAAACTTCCTGGTTCAGATTGAATTAGAAACACACAGTACATACTCAGTTACACTGTGAGATAAAGATTTACAGAGTTTAAGCATCCAGAGATTTTTTTGAAGTTTAGTTTTACCATAAATTGTTAATCTGATAAATATTTTAATTTACTCAAATGCATGGAAAGTCTTGTTTTTCTATAAAGGTTTGTTATCTGTTTTAAACTATAAAAAATTAAAATTTTATATATAAAAAAGATGAGATTTGAGATTTTGTTCTAGAAAGTCGGACAAATTATTGACTTGTTAGAATCCAAAATGAAGTAAACTTCATATATCTCTAAATCAGCTTTAAGTAGGTCTTTATCTGTTTAACCATTAATTTTTTTGTTTCGCATTCATTCTTTGATTGTATGTTTTATTTCAGAGCTAATGCTACAGTAAGACAATGCAAATTTTGACTATCTAAATAGTGTTTGACAGGTGATTAGCCTCTCAAATCCTTAATTTCCTAGCCTGTAACATAGGAATTGTAATTATACCTATCACATGTCATTGTTGAGAGAAAGCATATGAAATAATGCATGTGACGTGCTCCACACGATGCCTGCGTATAAAAGCAGGTATTTAATAAAGGTGAACCACTGTTTTAATCTCTAGGTTGAGTTTATATTGCCATTATTAGCTTTTCCTTGACAGTCTTTTAGTATATAATAGATTTTTCTCAGTACGTTAGGCCATAAATTCAGTATTATGACAGCAATATGGAATTATTTTGATATTTTTCTTTGGGAACAAGTTTTCACTAGAAGTAAGGGGTTTATATTTTTACTTCTTGTAAGACACCTTTAAAATTTTTCAATCTAAACTATGTGTTTGAACATAGATTTGCATTTTATTTTTAAGAACCATTTATTCACACAGGAGCATTTTAATGTTCAGAAATCTACTGAGAGTTAGAAATTTAACAACTTTCATCACTTTTCCTCTAACCTGTTAAAACCACATTTTTTTTTATGGACTACATATCCAAAATATACCACTTATGCCAATATTTTCTGTTAAACAATTTACCAAGAAAATAAAGATATTATTTTACAAAGCCACATTTCTAATTCCATGGTACCGCCTGGAATTTGGTAGTTTACATTATCTTCTTTCATCTCTTCCATATCATTGTGAGACGTTATTCCACTTACAAATGGGGAAATTGGATCACAGAGGGATGAAATGACATGCCCTAGGTTACACCAGGGCTAATGAAAGATGCATAAATGTTACCTAACTCTTTGACACAAGCACCTTTTACTCCAACTACCAGACAGTTTTCTTAACCCCACCTCCTCTGACATATTTCTGAGGCAAAACTGGTCTTCACCATTATTTTCCTAAATTGGATATACTTGATACATTTATTACACAAAATACAACACTGAGACCATGTTAAAGACACGTTGAAACAGTGAAAGAATGTGACCTGCTTTAAAGTTTAACAATCTTTGTGTTCAACTAAACTACACAAATTACAGTCAGTCAATGTCTGGATTTATAAACAAACTACTTGTGATGTTTTTTGAGAACATTTAAGATCTAGCATTATATCATATGTCAGGCTACAAAAAGTAAGTTCTGTGCCTAACAGTAATTTTATCCATACAACAATACTTCATTTTTATTAGTGTGCTGTGTAGTATTACTTTGCTGTTTTGTCAGAGAACTAGCAATGATCACTAACCTAACAATAACCATATTTAGAAGTGAACATTAACCAGATAGCCATTTTAAGTTTTATATGAATTTATTAAGAATGTACTAGCTACAAAAGACTGTAGAATCCCATGGAAAGGTAGAATAGTAGAAGCTAAAATACATTTGCTTCCATTAAATAAATTATGAAGTGGACAGAAAAATACTCAAAATGTGCCTAGAGTACTACATGTATTAAATGAATTACTTGGACATTTTCAAAGAAAGTCACAGAAGAGAGAGATTATTGTAGGCTAGAATAAACAAGATTGTAAGGAATGCTTGAGAATTGAGCTATGAAATAATAGGAACCTGGTAGAGAAGAAGAGGAGGAAAACAGATATTTTATCTTGGAAGAATAGTTGAAACAAAAGGAAAGTCGCTTGCCCATGTCTTATAGTAGGAAGCTTTTCATTAGTATTGAAGCTTCCCTAGGAAATATCTGTTCTTCAAGGATGTCCTTTAGATATAGGTGGTTCTATATAGCTATCCCAAGAACCTACCTTCCCAATTTGTAAAGGATGCAAAGTTGCTAATTGGCTCAGCAACCAATCCTTTGGTACAGAGCTGTAGTGATGATTATGAAACCACACAATTACAGAGCTCTCATAAAGGGAAGAAAAACTGATTATAACGTGTATGACATCCTGTCCTAGGTAGTACAGTTAGTAATAACAATACAGTTTAATTACTGATGAACTATGGTTAACCTGCCACCTGTAACCACAAGAACAAACTCTAAACTTACGTAAGACAATCACACATATATCATGTACTTGTATGCAGTGATTTTCCCCTTAGTGAAATGATTTTACCATTCTGTGGGGGACAGGGAGGTTAGATGGGTAGGGAACAATATAAAATGATGAATGAGGTCAAATCTAGTAGAATTAAGGCTGGAGGTCATCTGAGTTTTGGGAAGCTGGAGGACACAGGAGGGAAAGAATGAAATAGAATGCAAAGGAGTAATCAGAAAGGGAAGAGACAATGTTTACTCGCTTGAAAGTTTAAATTCAAGAAATAGTTGAAGAAAGAGGATCAATAGAAGAAAATGAAAAAGAAAGATAAGAAACATTAACTGAAAAAAAAGAAAAGAACAAAAAAGAATAAAAAGAAAAGTAGATAAGAGAGAGAATAAAAACAAAAACAAAATTAACCATAAAATACCAAATAAAATAAGATGACACCCAAGCAGACAGGAAAGCGATAGCCAATCAGACAAACAAGGGAGAATAAAAGCAGTAAAATACCACTGGTGCTTACAGTTCTGTGACAGTGTCCATGTTTGATATTAGAAATATGCTAGGTGTAGGAGCTGACCTTGGCCTCTGGATGTGACAGCTGGGACTGGTCTTTTGTTGCTGGAGTTCTTCAGAGCCCAACTGCCAGTTCCTCCTTGATGGTCCAGACACTTCCACTTTGCGTTCCAGCTAGTCAGCCCTTGAAAGACGTAAGTGTGCCCATGCTCGGGGCCGGGGGTGGGGGGAGCAGCTGTCTTAGGTCTGGGGGCGCTGGGTTTCAGTCAGTCCACTAGTCAAAGGTGTAAACTTCTTTTCTAATTCATTCAGCTGCTGATTAGAATCTAGCCTAATTCCATAATTTTTAGCTATTATGAATTGTACTGTTGTAAATATATATATATGCATTATTTTAATATGATGACTTTATCTTTCAGGAAGATATCCAGAACAGAATTTCTATTTTTAGTTTTTTAAGGAATTTCCATAGTGGTTGTCCTACTTTACATTTCCAGAAATAATGTAAAATGATTTTCTTTCCCTCAGAGAATCACCAGCATTTTTTTTAAAAAAATTTCTTATTAGAACATATGTTAAATGAAATAAATCAGACACACAATCTTACACATTATACTTATTGTTTAGTGAGTCCTTCATAATAGTCATTCTTGCTGGAAAAAAGTAGACTTTTAGTGTTGTTTTGATTTGTATTTCTCTAATGCCAAAGGACACTGAATATTTTTCATGTATTTATTAGCCATCTGAACTTCTTCCAACAGTATCTATTCATTTTAATTACTTAGCTTTGATTGGGTCTTTTATATTTGGGGTCTAATTTTTTTGAGTTCTTTATATATTCTAGACATTAGTCATGTGTCAGAGGAGTAGCTGGTTGTGTTACCACTATTATTTACTATTTTTTCAGTTAGTAATCAGAATATTCCTAAGGTTTCTAATTATTAGTTATTATTTCCATTTGTCAAATATTTTAACTATTATTGAAAAAAACTTTAATGCATTTAATAATGTATATATATATATGTTTTATAAAGAAAGGAGAGATGAAACACTTAAGATTCAAATATGCTAAAAAATTGATTTGTAATGAATGAAGTTGTTTGAAAGGCAAGGAAATTGTCTCCTTCAATTGCCATTTCTGGCCATTGGATTTGATTTTACAAAATCTTTCTCACCAACCTATAATGGACTCCAGGTTTATCAAATGGAAGTAAAATGTTAAAAGTTCATACTTCTTTAACATTTTATTTCACTTAAAATATGCTTTATGGAGATGGAGAGGGTTTCTGGGAATGGGGGTGAATATTAGGGAGGAATGGAAGAGAAAGGGAAGTAAAAAAGATCAAGATATACTACAATTACATATTTCAATAAACCCTGATGAATATATTCATTACAGGTCCTAAACATATAGTAATAAAATTTTTTTAAATGCTTGATTTCTTCAACATAAAGTACTTTCAGAAAACTATTAAAATATTTGGTAAAACTAAAATATAATTGAGACTGTCATTTATATGGATATTTTTCATAATGTAGATGATAAAAATCCTTTGAATTTTAACTCCTAATCTATTTTTCCTTACAGTAAAGAATAACACTTTAATAACAGGGATTTTTCATAGATGCATATATTTTTAGGTAGGCTATTTATGGATAATACTTTAGGCAGGTTATTAGAGATGTGTTTAAAAATTATAAACTTGTTTTTATAATTTTTATATAAAAGGAAAGAACATATAAAAATTCAAAATAGTTTACTAGGTTATAAAATGAAAATTTAAATTTACTTTTTTCATTCCCACAAAGGTTGAGTGATTTTGTTTATTTTTATTTTTTATTTTTTGGTACCAGGCATTGAACTCATGACCACGCACTTGCAAGGCAGGCACTTATACTGCTGAGCTAAATCCCCAGTCCTAAGTCATTTTGTAAAATAACAACTAGGGGGAGGTTTAGCTCAGTGGCATAAGTACCTGCCCAGCAGGCACCAGGTCATGAGTTCGATCCCTAGTACAAAAAAAAAAAAAAAAAAAAAAAAAAAGTGGAAAAAAAATAACTAGCATTTGAGAGAAACACATATTGAAATTTACTCCTCATTCCCCTGTGATAACCCAGGAACATTCTATTACAGAGCTAAGTCTCTACTATCTTTTTATCTGTTTTTAATATTTTGATACAGCATCTTACTAATTTGCTCAGAGTGGCTTTGAACTTGTGATATTCCTGACTCAGCCTCCCCAGTGTTAAGATTACAGGTGTGTACCACCATGCCTGGCTTTAGTTTTATTTTTAAAACTTACAAGGCACAGACAATAGGAAACACCAATAATGCAAAACATGTCCTCCTAGTCATAAAGTCGTAGAAGATAGAAACTAGTTCTAAAGCAATACAATAAACCCTTTTCTTTTTGTTTTTCTCTTTCCTTTTTTCAGGGGGTGGGAGGCTACTGGGGATAGAACCAGGGCCTTTGCACTGAGCTACAACCTCAGCCCTTTAAAATTTTTTTTAAAAAAATTTTAGACAGTCTTGCTAAGTCAGTAAATTGACCTGGCTGACTCAAACTTGTAATCCTCCTGCCTTCTCCTCCAAGAATACTAACATTACAGGTGTGTGCCACTGCACTCAGCTCTGATTTGTTGTCTTACATCTCAAAAATTGAAATTATTAATATATTTCCTTTGCAAAGTGCTTTAAAGTTTAAAAAAAATTCAAATATAACATCTAACTGATTTTCAAGTAAACCTATCAAGTTTAACTTTGCTTACAGGTGCAGTAATTAACATTTTGAAGTTAAGTAACTTATTTGATGCTATTGTTACAGGTAGAGAGAAGGAAGGGAAAAATATATAAACATGCAAAACTAACAACATATTAATAGTAAGTATAAACTTATATAAATTTCTTGTTTGTTCTTAAAGTTTGTTTTAATTTTGTTTTCCATTCCACAGTGACTAGTCAATATATATGAACAACACAGATGAGGTAACTTGTGCATTAAAAGGCCTTGAAAATAGGCACATTCTAATGGCATGAAAAGACAGCTTTGATCCTAAATATTACTAAACAAAAACTGAATCTACCTCATTTGAAGAAATAATAAATTCCATTACATGTAAGAACTAGATAATGTCTATGGTGTCAAAATGAAAACCTAGATTTAGGAACTTCTTTATAATAAAAAACTCATATGAAAGTATGCTTCAAATCTTTATTTGAATTCATATCACTGTTACTACAATGTGCTAATATAGTTCCACAGATAATTAATTCTTGTACAAAACGTGGAGGTGATAAAATGTTTATGTCTCTATGTAGACCAATTGTGCCACCAATGAGAACACAGACCCAGTGAGATCAGGATTACGTGTTCACATCTCCTTTTTAAAAATTTAACCAAGATCTCACTGTGTACACAGTTCAGGCTGGCCCTGAGCACACCACGTAGCTCACACTGGCCTGAACTTCTAGTCCTCCTGCCCCAGCCTCCTCACTCTTGCCTTATAGCAATTCACAGTTCTGACTGAAGACCATTACGATTTAGTCAAAAACTATTATCACCATAAATAATAAAAAACAGCCAGATTCTAGTGACAATCTTACTTCTGGTTGTTAAGAATAGCACATATACAACAATGTATGCAAGAATAGAATATATACAAAAATGTATGCAAGAAGAAAAATAGTTATATTAAATACTCATGTTAAATACTCATTTGTAAAGAGAATTGCCAAGGTTTGAGTGTGTCCCTAAAGTCTATGCTGGAGACATAGTCCTCAAGACAACAGTGTTGGGCGCGAGAGCGAATGAGAGGTAGTGATAGGTCATGAGGGCTCTGCCCTCCTGAATAGATTAATGTTGTTGCTGCAGGAATGAGCTACTTAGTGCGAGTTCACTTTCACTCTTTCTTGCCCTTCTGCCTTTTGCTGTGGATGCAACACCAGATGTTAGTGCCATGAACACATCAGCCTCTAGAGCTGTAAGCCCAGTGCATTTCTGTTCACCATGAATTACCTAGCCTGTAATATTCTGTACTAAGATATACAAATATATTTAAGATATATAGTCTATATATGTATAATATAAATAATCTATATAAAATGAATTAAGACATGACTATAGAAAGAAATGGAGAATTTCATGTTTTTTTTAAGTATATTTCATATAACCTCTATATTGTCATGGTTTCTCTGACTCTGAAATGTATATTACAAATTCAGCAAAACGGTTCATGATTATCCCATTCTCACTACATCAAACATTTAAATATTGCATTTAATTATTTAAAAGACTAGTAAAAACTAGTAAATCATAGAAAAAACACACTGACTTAAAATAAGGTACAACCTATTCAATATTTTTGCTCTAAAATGAGAACCTTACCATGTTCTGAATAAGCATTACAAATTCAAATACGGAATCACACAAAAGAAAAATTTTAAACATATTAATTGCTATTAGGATACATAAATGTATTAAATCTTATTATATTGGCACCAAACAGCATGATGTAATTTTTTGTCTAAAGACTTAACTTTTCACTTTCTTTAAGCAAAAGCATATATAAGGAAGCACTATAAAATCAGCAAACATTGAAACTTAGACATTCCTCCATTAAGAAAAGAATTTGTTATTATTATGCCTCTTGAGCTTAGGAATGCAGCACTACAGGTTTACAATAACAGGAAAAATTATTACTAAATACAAATCTAATCCTAAAAATTCAAGATTTATCCCTGAGGAAACTGTTGAGATCTATACTAATGAAGAGTATAGATGTTGCAGAGTTTTAGCATTTAGTACAGGAATACATTACTAATACTTTACGAATAGTACTGTTATTATAAACAACAGTCATGTTATTATTTTTCTCCTGTGAGCTTTATGTGAAGGAGCTATCAGTTACAGTGGGAAAGTTAGTATCTCTACCCAGCAACCTCACTAGTCCTTGTTCTTAACTGCCAAAGGAAATAAAGGGCCAACATTTCTTTTCTTTTTCTTAGTATTCAAAGTTTTCTTCAAAATCCAAAAGAAACGAAAACCAAGAAACTAAAAATATATTCCATACAATGAAATGGAATGCATATAGCAACAGTTAATATGCCCCTCAGATGAATAACTGGTCATGTATTCTCTTCTTTGGCTTAGAAAAACTGGATATATATATATATATATATATATAATATTACATAATAAATATAATATATAATATATATCCAGTTTTATATATATTATAGAATATATATATATGCTATAATACTGGTTATATATATATTATATACATATTTATATATATATTATAGAATATATATATATATGCTATAACACTTCTGGTTCCACCTAACTGTCCTGTATTTTTCATTCCTCATTTTTCTTACTGATAGAAAACTATTTAATACAATAAAATACATGTACATATTCATGTGTTAATGTAAAACTGATTGAATAGCTGAAAATACATGTTTTTCACTCTTTAGAAGACATAATTTATTATCTTTGGGAACAGTCAATGTATCTATGTATATACACCTGAAAACTACAGAATACCCTTGGTTTTCTTCATATAAAATGAAACTTTTTCTTTGGGGAGCTTTGAGGAAAACCCTAGAGTCTCATAGTTTCATTTCATGTATGGACAGTAAACACCATTTATGCAACCATGTAAGAAATATTTACTTTCATGAAATCAGATTAAATCAGAATCTAAGGTATCATAAAATTTAAGCTTGGTTGTTTTTAGTAACGTCCTCTTTCTAGAGCTGCATGTCCCAGGAATGTTACCTCTATTTTATTTAAAATCAATTTACGTATATTTTTACAGCATTATATATATATATTCCACTCATCTGTTTATGGATACCTGGGTTGTTTGGTGCTATGAACACTGGTTATACAAGCATCTATTCGAATCCCTGTTTTCAGTTATTTTAGCTGTATACCAGAGTAGAACTGTGGGATAAAATGGTAATTCTACATTTGATTTTTGATGAAACACCAGTTTTCCACTGCAGCTATATGATTCTACATTCCCATATGCAATGCATGAATGTTCCTTGTAACTTTTTGTTTTGATGGGAACATTAATCTTTCCAGAGGATAAACTTTTCACATTTTTCTCGAGTAGCTATCACATATTTCTGTTTCCTCTTTAGATTCACCTAGGTATATTGTCACTATATCAACATGTAGTTTTTATTTATTTCTAGATCATTTTCTACCTTGGCCTTCATAGTGAGCATCCCAACAAAACATCAGTATTTTGAGGGACAATATCTAAATTAATATTCAATACTTAATATCACAAGTCTTTGATTTCTTTTTATCTTGTGGTCCTCATCTCTTCTTGTTTTATCCAACTACTTCTAAGGTGAAACTGTAAATACCATTATTGCTAAGAACACAGTGCTTCACTTCTGAAATCTTTCTTTCTTTTTTTTTTTTTTTTTTTTTTTTTGAGGCAGTCTCACTATGTAACCCAGCCTGGCCTTGAACTCACAAAGATCCTCCTGTCTCAGTCTCTCAAGTGACAGGATTACAGATGTGTGCCACCATGCCTGGTTCACTTCTGAAATCTTAACTCGCAATGTTCCATTTTCTATCACCTATCCATTTAGCTTTTGAATTTTCCCTCTTCCTATTGAATTTACTATCAGACCTCCTTAAGATTTATGATTTCTTGATTTTTTTCTGTTTATTTATCCCTTAAAATTATTTCCTGATCTATTTAGTTTATGCTATCGTTAATCATCTCAACAACCCTTTTGCTAGTAGCCTCAAAGTCACTCTGCTCCATTGCTTTTGCCTTTGAAATTTGTAAAACCAAGTCATTATAATCTTCTTTGATGTTACACAAAAACAACCACATGTATTAAATTATGTAGTCATACAAAAAGAACCCTTACAATTTTTTATTTTTACTGGTACATGTTTAAAGTACATAATGATTACATTTCTTGTGGAGAGTTGGTCCACGTACATAGCACCTCTTAATTCTTTTTTCATCTCCTTCCCCTCCTTACCCTTCTTCCTCCACCTCTTGGGTATTTCTCTTTTGCAAAAGACTTATCTCTCTATTTCCTATTGGCTTCTCTTGTATAAGAAACTTAAAAATATAAATAAAGAGTAAAATAAAAGAACCCATAAATATTTTTGGCATCTACCCCAGCTGAGTTCTCAGGATCGCTTGACTTGGGTCTTTTTCTCACCTGTATCCAGTTCTCTCTCCTCTTCACTAGCTATTCTAACTCCTCTCAGTCCAGTCAAAGTCTCCTGACTTCTCATGTTCAGAAGCTCACATTGACCTGTGTTTTATGGGGTAACCTGCATTTATACTTACAACTATTCTTACCTGCAAAGTGACCACACTTTGACTATTTGCTTGTCTAAGATGAACTCTTTTGTAGACAATGCTAAATTCTGTCTCTTCCACCTTCTTTGAAATTCTGTTTGATAACATTTCTACTGGGTCCTTTCAATTAGTCACACAGGCTCAAGAATTTTCCATTTTTCCAAAACAGAAAATAAAAATTCATAAACTATCTTCTCTTTTCACTCTCTTCTCTCTCTCTCTCTCACTCTCCCCTACTTTCTCCTTTTTCCTCTTTCCTTCTGTCTTCCAATCTCCCAATCTCTCACACTCTCTCTCCTCATCTATGTCTCTCTGGGTTTATGTCTACGTGTCTCTGTCTCTGTCTCTGATGTGTGTGTGTGGTTTGAACCCAGAGCCTTTGCACTGGGCTATATACCCAGCTTCTTTAATTTTTTAATTTTGAAATATGGTCTCACTAAGTAAGCCGGGCTGGGCCTTCTGATCCTCCTGCCCCACCTCCATTACAATCTATCTTATGTTTCTTCAAGAACTATTCTTTTGTCCAAATTGCTGTTTCTTTACTTCTTAATTATTCTTCAATTTTCAAGAATTGGTTTCTGCATCTAATACTCTATTAAAACTACTTTTTTCAGAAAGCAAATTTTATAAGCAAAATTACAACACAAAAGATACTTTTAGTCCTTATATTAAAAACTTAGCAATATTTGATTCTTGTTCTTTCCTGTTTGGAACCCTTGTACTGGTTTCAATAATCTCATACTCTTCAATTCAGCTACCTCACAAAAATCTTGGTTTAAGAAACTATCTTAACACAGGCTGAAGCAAGTACAATACTGTACTAAAAGCCACATATTATATTTAACCCATCTGAAGTAAGTACTACAGTTCTCATCTTAAAAGTGAAATAGACTTGGTAAAGTTCATTCATGTAACACCATGCCACATGTGGACTAACTCCAAATACCAGATGCTTTACTACATAATTATCGGTTTTCTTAAAAGTAGTAATTACAAGATTACTTGTAAAGAGTATCTTCGACACAACAATTGTTAATCCTGTTTAGAAGAGATTATACAACTCTTAGATTCATGTAGTTTTTTAAAATGGCTATGAAAAAATATTTTTTTATTATTCAGAAAAATAATTTGACAATCTTTTGCAACTCAGCAAAGAGAAGGAGCTTTAAGAAATGACATCAAAGTTTATTTTCAGGAAGTAATACTAGTTCATATAAATTATCATTCAACTCTTGGAATTCTTGGACAATCACTCCATCAACATAACTCAAAAAGACTGCCAGAACTAGTGCCATGAAAACTCTTTGTAACAATAAAGTAATTCTACTACTTTCCATACTGTAATATCCATGATCGGGACAAAAATTACACAATATTCATGGATCTTAATAAAGACCTCTTTTTATTATTTTACCAAGGAGAGACTTTAACTTAATCTATCTAACTAAACACACTTGTGAAACATCAATTTTCTTTTTTTTTATTTAATTTTATTTAAAGAGAAAAAACAAAACAAAACAGAATAAAGGGTAGCAACAATACAGAATTCCAAGGAAAAAAGGAAAAGAACATCAACAAAAAATCCTAAGAAATTATTACTTGACAAATTACATACTGACTTCTTGGAAATAGCTGTTCAAATTACAAAGTTAGAACATGTAAAGTAGACATTCAAACAGTGAGACTGTTAACAGTTCTGCTCCACGATCTGACAAAAACAGCAATATGGTCATCCATCTTACCCACTCAAATATACATGCAAATATATCAAAAGGGTAAAATTAAACACAACAAAACAGAACAAAGCGGATCACAAGAAAGCAATGTAAAACAGAGCTACACCCAGACATATAATAATCAAGATCCCAGAAATTCAATATAAGAACAGAATATTAAAAGCCATCAGAGAAAAGAAACAGATCACCTATAAAGGAAAACCCATCAAAATCATGGCAGACTTCTCGACACAGACCATCAGGTCAAGAAGAGCTTGGAGTAATGTAATTCAAGCGCTGAAGGAGAACAATCTCCAGCCCAGATTGTTGTATCCTGCAAAACTCTCTCTAGAAGTTAATGGAGAAACAAGATGCTTCCATGACAAAGAAGAACTAGGAGAATTTGTGACCACCAGTCCAACCCTACAAAAAGTACTGAAGGACGTTCTAGGGAGAGAGAACAAGAATACAAGCATTTCAGGAACAGTGGCAGAGAGGCCTCAGCGAACAGGGCAGATAGTGGAGTGGAACAGAAATATAGACAACCAATGGCAGAAAAACAGAATAGCAGAAATAAGGCAGAGAAGATTGGCTGTAATCTCTAGTATAGATGGCCTTGAAATATTATAGAGAGAAACACAGGCAGAGTAGATCAGGAGATGGGGTCCATTGAGATGCTCTATATACGGAGGCAGTGGGACCCAAAACAAGCAGTGCACCCCATGGGAGTGAAAGGGAAACATCAATTTTCAAATTTGGCTATGTATGTGAACTTTTAGGGGCTTTAAAACATGGTGATGCCTAATGTAATTAATCTGTGTTGGGCTGGGGACCAGAACTTTTAGAGGCTCTTCAAATGATTCTAACAGAAGTTATACTTTAGAATTATTGGTATAAAAGATAGAGAAGGCTTTACAGTCTAAAACAAACAAACAAACAGATAAATAAACAAAAAATTCTGATAAGATGTATGCTTTCACTGTCAGAATATGCTTACCTGCATATAGACAAAGCAGTGTCACTTCTAAATACTGATTGCTACTGGTAAGTGATAACTGATAACTGTATTAAATTCCTAAAGTTGCTGTAAGAAAGTATTATAAACATTGCTTAAAATAATGGAAATTTAACCTCACCCAGTTCTGGATACTTGAATTCTGAAACTGTTTCAACTAAGCTATGCTATCTCTGAGAGCTATAAGTGAAATCCTTCCCGTCTTCTCCTAATGTTCAGAGTTTGCTGGTAATCTTTGGCACTCAGTGGCTTGAACATGTATTGCTCCAGTAACACAGCTGCTTTCATATTCTCTTCCCCTTCATGTCTGCCTCCGTGTGCAGATTTCCAATATTTCCACGAGAACACAGTCATACTGGATTAGAAATTACTCTAATGATCTCAGTTTAATATGATTGCCTCACTAATGATCCCATTTCAAAATAAGGTCACGTTCTGGGAGTTAGGAGTTCAGCATATCTTTTAGGAAAAGAAAGGGAGAAAGGACACAATTTTATCTATGACAGTAACCAAGTATTGCAAATATCAGTGACACTTCTCCAAAACAGGTGTTCTTAACTTGGGAATGGGAAAAAAATTTACCGAAAAAAATCACTAATTCTCATGGAGGTACAGCGTTCTGTACCATTATGAGCACAGTAATAAATCACAGAGTAGTACAAGTCATCCTTATTAGTTTTTAGCTACACAAGTAACTAGTATTTTCATGTTGCATTTTAGTATTTTAATTATCACAAAAATAATATTAATAATAATCACTAGATTGAAACTATAGTTACAGATCTGCTGCTACATCTAGTGACTTGATACATTGATAATGATAATTGCACATCTGCAAGAATATATTGTTATATAATACAGGAAACCATTTTAATTGCAGAGTAGGCATTGAAAATTCTGAGAAGAGGTCTAAACTTTTTTAAAACTTTCAATAACTTTGAAATTGCTGCTGTTATACAAATTTTTAGTTTGAATGGGAGTATAAATTTAAATTGTACCAAATGACAGAAGGAAAAAAGATACAAAGTTGACTTATAGTCTCAATTAGACTTGAGACTTTTTAAAATATAGTAATCAAAAAACATACAGACAGCATTATATATTAGTGTTGTTAAGCTTTTATTTCTACCATGACCCACGATGAAAAATACATTTTATATATAACCAAATATGCACTCTTGTCTCTCTCACATACACACAACACAAAACTAAAAGAAAAGAATCACAAAATACAAGGTATGCACTATGGCATTTTCTATTCTAGTTTTATTAATTTAAAAAAAATGTCAGTTTTGACCCATTGAATTCATTTCACAACTACTCATGAAACATAAATTAAGCCTGCTAAAAATCTTTTAGTGATATTTCTTTAGAAATGTCTCATAATAGGTAATAGGTAAAGCATTATTACTGCTACTCATCTACTATTTAAAAATAAACATCATCATTTTAGAGGTAGAAATTAGATGGACAGCAATTTAATAGTTCAATAGATAATCGGGCTTCATTCAGATTGACCAGTAATAAGTTATACAAATTTTTAGTTTGAATCGGAGTACAAAGTTAAATTGTACCAAATGACAAAAGGAAAAAAGATACAATAATATTTTATGTGTAAATCAGTCTAAAAATATAAAATGCTTTGAATACATAATGTTAAATTTCACAAAGGGTGTTTACTCACCTTCTATTATAAAATTAGGTAGAAACATTTTAGAAATTAGTAATATTTACTTAACCCCAAGATAAAAATAATTTACCTGTAGTAAACTCGTAGTGTCTGAATTTCTTCTTCCAGTTTCTTGTATTGTTCAACTGCAGTTTCTTTTGCTTGATGCAATGATAACAAATTTGCCTGCATGTAATTGATATGTTTTGAAAATAAAGTATTAGTTCTTTTTGTAAAAATGGACTAGTACAGTATGAATAGGAGTCTTGCATTTCTGTTAGTAAAAAAACCTATAATATTTTTATAGTGTCACAATTTCCCACAAAATAGTTCAAACATATTAATGACAAAAATGCTAAAATCAGCAACATGTTAAGTTAACCAACTGTGCTTGTTACTAAGCTTCAACTTTATCTGTATCATCAGATATATGGCCTTATGCAATGTTTAACTTTATACACAGAATTCAGAATGTGGAACACAGGTTTGGAGCAGTATCTGCAGCAGAGATAAGCACAGTGGAGTGTTTCACTTACAAATGTAATATGGCTCCACTGCCTAATCACACTAGATTTTCTTTTAACTTTATTAATACTAAAACTCAGAAAATTCTAAATATGTTGTTAAGCTATCTTTGATATTTAATGTGAAAAATACATAAGACTAGAATCTGATTGTTACAGATATGATTTAACCTTTTCTGTTCCTTTTCTGTAGAGAAACAATGCCTAAAGGGAGAATGGCAGCAACCTTGAATGTTAGAGACACTGTATTCAGGGGATGCTACTCATCCTCCCTACCAGTCGTATTCAAGTTTTAAAGCATGAGAAATCAGAGTTTAAAAACAGTTAGATTAATTGTTAACTAATGCACAAAAACATAAAAATTATACCTATTAATCGGTAATATATTTTGAAAATATATACATTGTATAATGTATAAATCAAGTTAAACATATCTATAACCTCAAAGACCTCACATATCTTTATGGTGAAAAACTTTCAACATATTTTCTTCTAGCTTTTTTAGATGTACAGTTCATTATTGTTATCTACAAGGTTTAGAGTAAAGATTTAAAAATAATTTGTTGCCTTCCCCACCATCATTTCTGTTGGAATTTAAACATTGTCAAAAAACAGTTTTCAATGTAACTTTTTAAATACAGTACTGATAAGTCAGGTTTTAGTATTGTTTGTTCAAGGTTTAATGTATAGGAAAAGATTCATTTTCTTTAAAGGGTGTTTGATATGTAAGACACAGCACAAAGATAATAATCCTCACAAACAACACCAATGCCAATAATTAAAAGTAATTGAAAACTTGGAGATGGAGTTTCAGAATTTTACTGAATATATAAGATTTCACTGGAATTATTTTTTTCCTAAGAATGCAGTCATATGGAAAATCATAAAATCCTAATTATAGGAAGGCAAATTAGTACAATGAAGGTGAACAATTGATAATGCTCATAAATGCCACAGAACTTTAAGAATACACAACAGTTTAGATCTTTGAATAGAAGTTTATGCATAAAACATTAATTTGTTCCTTATCTGGACTAATGGATTCAAACAAAGAGTTATTTTTTAATTAAATTTAAGATGGCTTAATACTTTTTTTAAACATGCTGTATTTCATAATTGATGAAACATACTAAAAAAAGTAGAGAAAATATTTAAAATAAAAAAGTGGCTGGCTCTTCATGTCAATTATTAACTGCATTGCTATTTTTCACTGTAATAAAAGTATGATTGAAACGATAACTTGGAAGTGACAGATACTATGACTAATGGCAAATTTTAAAAGAATCATACAAAAATAGGTCACATTCAACTTAGGAAGTCTCAAGCATCCTGCTGCATATATTCAAGGATATCAAATATTGGACAGGTGACAGAAAATTTGAAAAAGAAACACTGTCAATCATAAATACCTATAAAAAATAAAATACATTCTCAACAAGGGAACTAACTCAATAGTAAAAGTGTAAAAGATCCTTGAAAATGAGGAAGATGATTATTTGGAATTTCTTCTGTAAAGTAACAAAAACAAAAAGTCAGTAATGAACAACCATAAAGGCAATGTTCTCGTAGGAAATCACAAAGTATATGTTTTGTCTAAGAATTTCCATAACAAAAATGTGATCATGATAACTTAACTGAAATTTTCATGTTTAAGGTAATATTGAACACTTCACTCTCACCCTACACAGTCAGCAATGAAGAAAGAACTACCTGAATCATCTGTAGGAAAAGGAATGCACCTTGAGACCATAAGATTAAGGTAAATAAAATCAGACTCACAAGCATAACTATCACACAGTTTCTCTTAAATGAGAAACCCAAATTATAAATACAGAACCAAATAAAAGACAGTAAGATCTTTCTTAAATGGGATAAATGGAGGGGGAGTGAATGAAAGGAGATGAGAAAAGGAATTAAGATGTGTTGAGCACGTGTACTGATTCCACATAAAGAATGTAGGCATATAATGCAAACATATACTACTAAAAAAAAAAAAAGAATTCACTTAGTTTCTTAATTCCCAATGTCTAATTTCCTGTGTAGGCCCTTGTGGCTATTTTCGAAATTATTATAAACTCTCTGGCTTTACAGTCTCCTTTATCAGACATATGCTTACCTGGACAGCATTATCTTTGTTTGGTAAGTATCTTTACCTTGTGTCAGGAATGAATTTTAGCTGCCAGAACCTCAGGCCTAAGATCCACAGTGTCTCATCAGAGCATTCTATCTTGCTAGCCCCAGATGGAAACAAATCCTGATGATGTCATTTGTACTCCTGGTCTCTCTGTACATAAGACAGATTTGGATCTATTTCTTTTTTAAGCTTTGTAAATTTTTACTAGCACATGTTTATAGGACATAATGGTTACATTTGTTATAGGGAGACTTCCTGGGTGGATAAACACAAATTTTTGGGCTGGGGATTTAGCTCAGCAGCATAAGCACCAGCTTGGCAAGTGCAGGGTCATGAGTTCAATCCCCAGGACCACAAAAAACAAAAACAAAAACAAAAAAAACAAAAAAAAAGATGTCAATTAAAACCCAAATTTTTTTGTGTGTGGGGAGAGGGGAATGAAATGGAAACTTGGTTAAATTTGAGTTGAATGTCTGTTACATGCAGTATAAAACATTTTAAATTAAATGTCTTGTTTGTTTCTATTGTATTTCCAAGATTCATTATTAATATATAATTCCATCGCTACAAGTAAAAAATAAATTTCCTATAAAAAACAATAAGGAAATTAGTAACTTAGATATTTTTCTTATTTTTTTCCTACATCCTATTCACACATTTCTGGCACTTAATTTTATAAAAATTGCACACATTCAGGTTATATATAATATATAATATATAAATACATATATTTGCATAACAACTAAATTCATGCATTAAAAAAAATTGAAGAAACAGTGTGAAAATATACAATATAACTGCCTAACTACAACCTCTAGTACTATATACCATTTCTACTGGGATTCTTCCATATCCTTCAAGAAAAATATCTATGTACAGACAAGCATATATGAATATTTGAAAATAAATATAGATTTATACAAATTGAAAAACTGACATCTTAGTTATAAGCCTTCCTTTAAATTAAAAAAAAAAGATGGGAACTGTGGATAAATCACTTGTATCTTACTTAAAAATCTTGTTTTCTTTGATTTAAATGTGTTTTAAATAATTACAGTCTGATACAATTAAGCCTTTCTTCTTAACTCCAAGGCCATTAATAGGAATGTATTTTTATGATAGAAACAGAGGCAGTTGATCTTATGTTTGATATATGAGAGATAAAGCAGGAAAGAGTACAAAGTATAGCACAAAGCCAAATAATTTTAGACATGGAAAGGATCTTAGGAGTAATATAATCCCCAACTTTTACTGCTGAGAAAATTATTGCTAATACTACATGTCCAGGAAAATACCTGAAAACTTTCCAAAGTTTCACAGGTAATTAGAAGAAAGTTGGACTAGAATCTACACATCCAGAAAACATTGCTTATCTTACCATACACAAGCACATTTCAATATGGCATAATTTAACATGCATGTTCATTGCTTGAACAGAATTATTTTTGTATATCCATACCTTTATGGCATACTATTAACCACAGTCAAAAAACATCTAACTATGTTTAAACAATATGACTCATTAGACAACCACTCAAATAATCTGAGTATATCCATCCTAGAATTTTGATTTTTAACCCTATAAGCAGGTTAATTAGGAACATAACAAAAAAAAACCTATCTTGCAAAAAGATACCTACAAAATATATTATGAAAAGAACAAAAACAATGATATTTCAGTTATATTTCTTTTCATAGGAAGATATGCATTGTACACTACCAGTGTAAGGCTCTTTAGAAGGCTCCTTATGTTTTGTTCTCATGTCATGCATTTCAGTTTGCCAGACTACAGTTGATCATGTTCTTTACTCAAAAGTGGTCACATAGGCACTGTTTAGTGAGACTGACATGAGAGGAGGAAGTCAAGAACTTGTAATAGAAGTAGAAATCAAAACATAAGCAGGCAGAAACTGATTCATGAGCAGTGAGCAGAAGCCATGAACAGAAAAAGGGAGAAGACAGGAGAAATGTGCCAGAAATACCACACAGTACAGTCTGTGGAACCAGAATGACTGTGACTGCATCTTGGCTCCATCACGATCCAAACATCTTACTATGGCAAGTTAACATATCTTTATGAGCCTACATTTGTTAACAAAACTGGGTAATTGTACTCTGTATCTTAGAAGAGCAACAGCAGAAAAAAAATTGAGAAGAAATCTGTATGTGATTATTAGGAAATAATAGAACAAAATTAGTTGAGTCATCAACTTCATGATTTCACAAAGAACTAGCAAAGATCTGTAAAGCAGGTGAAAAAAAAACAAAAATCTGAAGTAAAACTAGCACTAGCTTTTATTCTTAAGACCTTAGTCAGAGGATGTTAATAGTCCCATTGAGGCGTTGGTGTTTGTGGTTTTCCTTATGATTCCACATATATGTTATGGTTTAGATACAGTAGCCCCCCAAAGCTTCACGTATACAAAGCTTCTGGGAGGAGACTGTATCATGGGTACACTGTACCCATCAGTGGATTAATCCACTGAGGAGTTCAGAGCTGAATGTACTGTTAGAAAGTGAGCCTTTGCTGGAAGAGGTGGGTCACTGAGGGCTGCGTCTTTGGAAACTACATCTATCTCTCTTCTTGGCTCTTTCTGCTTTCTTAGCTTCTGGCCACCATGAGGGAAAAACTTTACTCTGCCATGTCCTTTGCCGTGCTATGTCTACCTTGCAGCAGTGTGACCATGGACTAAAACTTCTGAAACTGTGAGCCAAAATAAATCTTTTCTTTCAGTTGTGTATGAAAGACATTTTGGTCCAAATGACAGAAAAGCTTAGTAATAGAGTATCTTTATCATAAATCCTGTGTTGATCAAGATAACAAGTGCATATATTATATATTGTGCCAGGAATTTCATAACCTTCCTTCCCTAAAAAAATTAGCACACCAAATGTAGTATTTCTCAAGAATCTTCTTTTAGGGCTGGGGATTTAGCTTAGTGGCATAAGTGTCTGCCTGGCAAGCACAAGGTCATCAGTTCAATTCTCAGTACAATTCTTCTTTTAACATGTGGAATTTCAATGATTACCTTAAAACAGAGAAAATATTTTTAAGATTTGATTATTTTAGAGATATATATCATTATGTATTTTACAATTATTACTAGCTCTTTACCATTATTACTAGCACCAGCACTTATAGTTGAACTTTGGAGACTATTTTTTTTTTTTTGGTACCAGGGACTGAACTCATAACCTCAGGCTTGCCAGGCAGGCTCTTATGCTGCTGAGTTAAATCCCCAGCCCCAGTAATACTTGAAATACATACAATATTAGGTTTGTAAAAGATTTTAAACTATAACAATTTAATTTCAGATAGGAAATTGAGCACTTTGATGAATAAATAAATGCTATGCTGTATATATCATTTTAGAAGACAGTAAAATAGGACAGAGATTATTAACTACACAAATTACCTATGAGTGAGGAGTAGAACCTAGAAACACACCCTGGCTTTCTTCCAAGTCATCATGATAAGATGCTATGATT